>JADIIU010000075.1:0-65526 GCA_027603945.1 Terramyces sp. JEL0728
ATCCCCGACGTTTAGCGGTGCGGAAGTTAGGGCTAGAAATAGCAGATCGCCTCTGACAAATGCTGGGGTCATTGATTCTGAAAGAACTACTACAATTGGTGAATCAACATTGAGGATTACACCTGCTGTTTTCCACGCAGCAAGTGCAGATGCGACTACCATCAATATGTTTAATATCTGCTGTGCAAGCTTTGATTAGTAACATGTACTTGTCTTGGCGAAAGCGTTGTCAAAAATCCCAACATTCTTAGATTGCTTGGATTGAAAAATTTCAACTTTTTTGACGTTTCTCAAAAACAGCTTCTCTATCTAGTTTATTCGGTTATTTTCATTTATCAATTCATATAATGAGGTTTTGTACAATTCATAGTAATGCAAGATTTCTTTCAAGTTTGGTTTTCGGATAACTGGAATATTCAATGGTTTGCCAATGATTGTTTTGATTGGGATTTGCCTAGGAAGCGGACCGAGGAAAGAAACCGTACGATCTCTGCCTAATCTTAGCGAGATTAATTCCAGCAGTGAGTCTAAATATTCAAACAATATCGTTCCTTTTCTAATGGTGAATTTGTACCAGATATCATCTTCTCCCAATGAGATTACCGGGACAAGCGATACTCCGTGTTGCAATGCAAATTTAATGAATCCCAGCTGTTTGTAGTTTGCTTTGCCCAATTCAAAGCTTGGCAAATCAACAGACATGACTAACGATTCGCCTTTTCCTTTTGCGACTACATTTTCACAGGTGGTTCTGTTCAAAGCTACACATCCCATTGCCAACAGAAAATCTCGCGCGAATGGAACATAGAAATTGATACTCGGAATCAGTAGATTTGTGTTTGTATTTAGTATCTTGTTGAATTCGGTCGCAGTTGTACAAAAATTAACGAACCCTCCTAATCCAAGTGATCCATTTGAATAGCAAAACATGTAACTTTTATCTGGGTCGAGATCATGAGTTTGCGTTAGTTGCATTGGGAAATAGTTTGAAATCAGTGTCCATATGTGTAGCTGCGCTAGTTTTGGATATCTGTTTCCAATACTCGGTGATGGATCGAGAAAGACAAATATGAGGTATGCAATCAATAGCGGTCCTGAATGCGGGATCTTGGAGACGATATAGAACAACGCAATGCAAATTGGATAGAGTAGCTGCCATCCAATCATTGCAGTTTGAGGGGTCATTTTTTGGCGAAATTTTTTGGCTCAGCGGTTAGTCACTTTGTGCTTTGTTTATATTGCTATATAAATTACATCAGTTGAATTTCAGCCATTAAATATGACTGTCAAAGGAGTGTGTCAACAACTGGAATTAGAAATGGATCCTTTCATTATTGAACATTTGGAAGCATCCTTGGAGGGAATAACCGATGAGGATGAACAGCTGGAATTATTGGAGCCTTTTTTAGAAGAAGTGGAATACGCTGACGTGAAAGGATTCCTTGAATTGTTCAAGAGGCTGGCAATTGAAGGTGATCCGGCTATCGAATGTGATCCAGTTATTGAATGTGATGGACTAGAACCCTCCAATCAATCCGTGGAATCAATATCTACCCCTGAACCTGAAAATGTAACTCCAACAAACCCTTTATCCAAATCTTCAACTGCAGAGTCAATCCCAGATAGCCAGAAACCTAAAGAAATTACAATAAATTACGAATCACCAGAATACTTTGCACAGATATCTGCCACTCAGAATAAGAAAGCTGGAACTAAATATTATTCACATAAATATGTAAAGAATGTTTATAAGGAAAAGGATGCAAAAGATAATGGCCAAAAGGAACAAAATGAAGACGATGCTGAAGATACAATCGAATCGTATGCTGCAGATACTCCAACTGCATCTTGGGATAAGAAAGGGGCAATTGGGAAAAGGATGCAGGCTATTAGGAAGGCAAAGAAAGCATCCAAATTCTCTGGAACAATCGAACAGTCTGTAACTGGTGTTGGAGCAGAAATAGAAGCTTACTCCCAACAATCTAGATTCCATGAGGATACGTTGGAAACTCTTGCAAACGATATTGATATGAAAAAGGTAAACATATTGATTGGGGAAGTTGTAATCTTGCAAGATGCTGATTTAAGATTATTTGCTGGGCACAAGTATGGTCTAATTGGACGAAATGGCACCGGTAAATCTACCATCTTCAAAGCAATTGGCTATGGAATCCTTGTTGGGTTCCCAAAGAATGTCAAGGTGATGTATGTTGAGCAATTAGATGGGGTCGACCCTGAAAAGGTAATTACAATTAATGCAGAACGTTTTGGAGACCGTGTTACAAGCAGATAGGAAAAGTCTAAGGGCTTACAAGGATTCCACCATGTTGCACGATGCCCTAGAAACTGCAGACAGCAAAACAATCGGACTGGCGATTAGAAAAGTGTTGCTTGCAAGATTAGAGGATGAATTATATTTGGCCAACCAAATCGCAACTAAACGGTCTGGAGCTCGAGGGGCTGTAGCTAGAACCGAGCTCTTGGTTAAAGAAGTCGAAGTCCAGAATGCAAGGGACGATCTCAACAAATTGTTTTCGGCGCAAGAGTTGACGGACGCACCAAAGAAAGCAATGGAGATGGTTCAAGAGTTGCACGAATTACTAGAACTATATGATTATGCCTCTGCAGAATCAAAGTGTCGCATTATTCTTGAGGGTTTAGGATTTTCACAAGACTGGATTGATGGTCCTATTGGCAACTTGTCTGGAGGTTGGAAAATCAGAGTTTCCCTCGCACAGGCACTGTTTATGGCTCCAGATATACTATTGCTTGACGAACCGACAAACCACTTGGATTTCCCTGCCATCCAATGGCTAAAGAAATATCTTCAAGATCTAGAAACCACGCTTGTTTTAGTATCCCACGACAGAAACTTCCTGGATGCCATTGTCGATCACATTATTGTGCTAAAGGACCGCAAACTGAATTATTATGTTGGCAATTATGATGAATATCAGAAAGTCGTTGAAGACAAGTATAAAAATGATGTCAAGACACAGGCAGCATTGGATAAAAAGAAGGCCCACATTGAAAAATCTATCCAAGAGGGTTTAAAACAAGCAAAGCAAAAAGGGGATGACAAGAAGCTTTCGCAAGTAGCTTCCAGAAAAAAGAAACTCAATGAAAGATTTGGAGTCGAAAGATCAGCCAGCGGACATAGGTTTAAACTGAATGACAATTTTGGTTACTACACCGATAGCTCAAGAGCGGGTGTAAATTTTGACAAGCCTGATGCACCAGTCAAATGGCAGTTCCCTCCCCCAGAACCACTCCGAAACCAATCATCTTTGATAGCAATGGATAACGTCACATTTTCCTATGACGGGAAAAGAAATATTCTAAGAAATGTCTCGTTCAACCTTCAAATTGGTGAAAAGGTTGGTATTGTTGGTGCTAATGGCGATGGTAAATCTACTCTTATCCAACTGTTCATGGGAAAGCAAATAGCACAGCGTGGGGCCATTGAGTGTCATCCACAGGCAAGAATTGGGTACTTCTCCCAGAATCATGTTGATGAAATCGCAAATGCCGACCCAGCGGTGACTACTTTAACGTATTGTAAAGAGAAATTGGAAGGTAAAGGTACTGATGCAGAAGTTCGTGGACATTTCGGGGCATTCGGCGTTACTGGCGATATGATGAGTCAGCCAGTGGTTTCACTTAGTGGAGGCCAAGCAGTGCGTATTGCGATGGGGTTAACAGTCTGGAATAACCCCCACTTGCTAATCCTTGATGAGCCAACCAACCATTTGGATATGGACTCTATTGAAGCTGTCATTCAGGCAATCAAATCTTTTGAAGGAAGTGCTATTGTCGTGTCCCACGATCAACACTTTATTGAGGAACTCTCTCAAAAGGTTTATCTCGTGAGAGACCAATCAGTAGCTTTCCTGGAGGGAGGCGTTGGCGACTATGTAAGACTATTAAAGCGGAAAAAGAAATAAATATTTTGCTGTCCAAATTCTGTCCAGATTTGAATGAATCAAAAAGTAATCACAAATTATTTTAACGCTCAAAAACCAACAAACAAAATAGAAAAACCGGCTGATCATGTTAATAAGAAACAAAGACGGATGACTACCATACCAGATTTCTTTAAACCACTGGAACAAACAGAGATAGAAGGCAAAGATGAAGCTGGCACACCTTTGCCAAACGATTTGGAATCAGTGGCAGACGCACCTGTTTTGGAAGAGCTAGTGTCCCCTCCAGAGTCTTTGCAACCAGAATTGATTAAACAATCGGATGAACCCGTTTTGGAACAGGTGGTGCTTCCATGGGAGACTTCAGCTACCATAAATATTCTGAAAGAACAAGCTGATCCAGGACCTGTTGAGCCAGAAACAATCGCTGTGCGTAAATCTAATATCGAAAATAACAAGATTGAACAACCAACTACAAATGATAAAGTAGAAGCCAGCCTGGAAACAATAGAAGCAACTAATAAACGCTCCTTTGACGAAATGAATACGGACAAAACTCCACAGCTGATAGATATCACCCCAAAAACATTTCAAACCGTAAAGGAAAAGGAACCGGCATTCAGGAGATTTGCGGCATTGGTAAACAGCAAAACTATAACACTTCCTAAACTTTACTCTGATCTTTTGAAAAGGTTTGATGCTTTGGAAACAATCATGAATTACTTGCAGTCGCGCAATCAAACTTGCATCTTCCACAAAGTAAAACGATCTGTGGAAATGCAGTCAGATTTGTACTATTTGTATTAATGTAGATCCTTTGAACTTGCCCATCTTGGGCAAATAATGTACATTTACCCTCAGGCTTATAAATTGTCACCAATCACAGTTAAAATCAGCGAAGAAAAAGTAAATTCTCTGTCTATAGAGTTTATTACTGACCAGCTATCTGAACAGTTTGTAAGCAAATTGAATAGACAGTCCCAGCCATTAAATAACCTCCCAAAACTTTCAACAGCCGTAAATACTGTGGATAACAGCTCCTTGATGACCGCGGTTAAAGAGTTTGCTCAGCAATACAAGAACAGGAGGACAGTATTTCAAAACAGATTAATTGAGCGTGTTTCCACCTTATATAAAGTACAAGCATTTAATCTAGGAATTCTTGAAAGAAAGCAACCTTAAATGGGATTACAACCCATTAAAACCTACCTTTCACCCCCAATTTAAACTCGAGGACGTGCAAGATATCCCACAAGCAGAGCTGCCTTTAAAAAAACAGATATCATACTTGGATCAGTTGAAAATCAAGCATGGTATACTAGAAGGGAAGCAGCCAGACAAAGTAGAATTGAAAAAAGAAACTGAAGAAGCAGTCACTGTTACTGACGAAAAGAAACCTATATCCAGAGCGAAAGCACTATTGGAAAGAGTAGTTTAAAGCTAACCCCAGGTGCGGGCGAGACAGCAGCAAAAAGCATCTGAAGCGGATCAAAAAGAGAATATTGAATACCAGAAAAGGAAAAGTATGTTGGCGAGACTGCCTATGATTGCATCGTCGCTTCAATTGCACGTTAAAGGATTGAAAAAAAGCATTATACCAGTACCTGCTGCAATCAACCATCTTCTCAGATCTTTTTCAGACGTGTTTTTGAAGCCAGGTATTGCTTATTTAATTTAGACGAATGGTATGAGCATATCAAACTGCTAGTTGAAATTGTACCTTCATTTTGCACGCTGGAATTACAGATTGGCGCGAAAACTAGTGGATACGAGAGCTATTTAATCCGACTACACGATGGGCGGATGAAGCAGGTGCGCGAAACAGTAGAACGATTAAAAAACTAATTGCGTAAAATTTTTTATTAGTTCAAATAGCATTTGAGCTTGGTTAAATAAGGAATTTTAATCCAATTCGACTTTTTGGTAGATTGTTTCGTAATTATTTGCATTTCTTTTGATAATATCGACACAAGGGCCTAGTAAACGAACAAAGGCTTTCTTTCCAAGCGTTGCGCACTTTAAGCGGCCTTTTGCAATGATACTTGCCTTTCTAGGTTTATCTGTTAACAATGCCAATTCTATCTTTAACCAAAAAAGTACCTCCAAAGTAATCGCCTTTCTTTAATGAGTGCAATGCGTGTTCAACACCATTGTCATCAAACTGGGTAACATTGGCTTCTCCGGATTCGACAATAAAGAAAGAATCTCCGACATCGCCTTGCTTAATAACATATTCTCCATCTGAAAATGTAACTGACTCCAATGCATCGGCAATCTTATGTCGCTCGTAAGCTTCCAACGAAGTAAGTAATGGTAATTCTTCCAAGAATCTTTCATACATTCTTCTCTTTTTAGAAGTGTTTTCCATTAGAATTCTACGGAATGTCACTCGATCCAACGCCCACAATACGCAATCCTTAGTTGCAGCGACAGTTGCAGCACGAGGAGCATTATACATTAATGCCAATTCACCAAATGAGCCATTTGGACCATAGTCAGTAACTTTGATAGGAGGAGAGTCGTTTCTAGAGACAAATACATCCAACGCCCCAGATTCAACGACATAAAAGTAATCACCAATACCGCCTTGGGTAATAATAACTTCTCCACTTGCAACACGCTTTTCTGCCATAGCATTCACAACGTCTGTATATTGCTCTTCGTCTAACGATTTAAACAAGAAATTGGCATGTATAGCGGTTTCAATTCTCTTTCTTTGTTCGTCTGATTTTGGAATATTTACTTTTGTATAGGCTTCTTTTTCAGAAGAAGGTGCCATTGATTCAGCTGATACTGAGGTACGACGTCCACGATTTGGATTTACTGGCGGAGGAACAAACTCTGGTAGTTCGTCGTCGTCTTCATCATCCGTTAGTGGTTCCAATTCCTGTT
The DNA here is from genome assembly GCA_027603945.1 of Terramyces sp. JEL0728. Classification (NCBI taxonomy): domain Eukaryota; kingdom Fungi; phylum Chytridiomycota; class Chytridiomycetes; order Rhizophydiales; family Terramycetaceae; genus Terramyces; species Terramyces sp. JEL0728. The sequence goes on from JADIIU010000075.1 coordinate 6,816, forward strand.
CCTCTACTTCTCCAGAGTCTGTTCCCTGCATGGTGTAAGAATCATGTATTTGGTTATAATCGGTAGGGTTCTTGGCTGTGTTTGCTAATTTAAACTTATCTGTACCTTGCTGTTCTAATTTCTGTTTGAAATAATCCGCGCAAAAAGTAATAATATCTGCTGGTTGCGCTTTAAGAATTGCTCTATTTAAATCACGGAGGATTTCCGGAAACTCTGGCGGTACTGAAGCTGGGACTGCGACATGTTCTAGTGAGTTGTCTGCCATTGCAAAAAGATTAGAATACGTCAGTCATTTGTGTGAGCCATTTATTCGTGGATGCGCCACTCAGAGGACAATAGCGACGATATCCAGATTAATATAATCTTTATCTGTTACATACATCGAATTGGCTGCAGAATCAGGACGGTTATTTATTTTCAGCGTGACCAAAATGTCGCAATGAGCTTTCTCGTTTCAAACATGTTCTTGGATCACTATATTAATTACATAAATTCGAGTTTCTTTTGCTCAAGATTAATAATATTTGGCGGTATGAGGTTGAAATTTTTCGAGTTTGTCCAGCAATCACAATGACTTATGAGAGTGTGATTACGAATCAACCGGTTGTGATTGACAATGTAAATTTCAGTTTACGGTAGGGGTCAGGAAATATGAAGGCAGGATTCGCCGGAGAGGATCAGCCAAAGTGCTACTTTCATTCAATGTAAAATCCACTAATCCCAGAGTTGGAAAGCCAAAGCATTACCGTGCAATGGCTGGTGCAACCGAAGGAGAATACTTTGTAGGGAATAAAGCTCAGGAACTTCGAGGGCTATTGTCAATTAATTATCCAATGGAGCATGGAGTTATTACTAATTGGGATGACATGGAAAAGTTATGGCAGCATATTTATACAGAAGAATTAAAGATTTTGTCCGAAGAAGTACGTATCTTGCTAATTCAAGCATCCTGTTTTGTTGACGGAAGCTCCACTCAACCCCACGGCCAACAGAGACAAAATGGTTCAGATATTTTTCGAAACATTCAACGTTCCTGCTCTGTATATTTCAATCCAAGCAATTTTATCCTTGTATGCATCTGGAAAGACCACAGGGATTGTACTGGATGTTGGAGATGGAGGTTGTTTCTATGCTAATATAGTAACCCACACTGTCCCTGTTTGTGACGGATTCGCCATACCACAAGCCATTCGAAGACTCGATTTGGGCGGAAGGTACTATTTGCTGACAGAAGGGATGTGACGGAGCACCTGCAGTTGTTGCTGAGAAAGCGGGGAGTGAATTTGTCTTCAACAGCGGAATTTGAGATATGTCGAATGATTAAAGAAAAGACATGTGCTGTAGCAACTAATGGGATAAAAGAAAACTATTCGACCACAGATGTGTATACACTACCAGATGGAAATATGATTAGCGTAACGGTTTGTTTATGATAGATTGGAGTCGAAAGATACAAAGCCCCAGAAATTCTTTTCAACCCCCATCTTATTGGGGTAGAAGCGCCAGGCGTACATCAATTAGTCATGGATTCGATCAACAGAGTAGATTTGGATCTTCGCAAAGACCTATATTCATCCGTCGTGCTATCGGGTGGAACCACCGTTACAAAAAGTTTTGCTGATCGCATATTGAATGAGTTGAAGAGAGTTACTCCGAAAGACAATACAATTAAAGTGTTTGCACCGCATGATCGTAAATACACGACTTGGATGGGAGGTTCAATCCTCGGCTCCCTTAGTAAACCCTTTCTGATTTAGCAACTTTCAAGAAAATGTGGATATCCGCTGCAGAATATCATGAAAATCCAGATTTGATAAATAGAAGATTTATGAGTTAGTTTTTTCGTTGTGATTTGAATATTCTCAGGTTTAGTTGCTTTTCATGAGAACGAAATTCACACTGTCGCTATTCATATTGAATTTCCAGATGATTTCCAAATTCTTTCGATGTACATCTTGCTGCTCCGTTGATGCCGACCTGTCAACCCAATGCCATGACAAATTGTATTATTCCATAATTATCAAGCCCAAGTAGTTGATATTGACATAGGTAGCAAACTGGCAAAATGCAGCAGCTAATGCCTTCAATCCGGTTCAGATTGCCAAATAGCTATTACACTTTGGTAAACACTGCTTTGACAAACCACCAAAACGATATTAGTAGACTCTTACTCTCTAGTTGGCTCTTTATATTTTTCCCAACATGGAAAAGGAAAAGAAACGAAAAGGAGATAAAAGAGAACCCCCAAAGTCAAAGAAGGCCAGAACAGAGCCAAATAATCAACCACCAGAGTATTTCTTTGAAAGCGGGCTGCGAAAAGTCCAGCCATACAATTTTGTATACCAAACCTATGCAAAGCAGCGATGGCTAGGAATGACCATCTACGGTATATTTGAAAAGGAATTCAAGGATATGCCAGCAAAGTATTACTACAATTCAATCCTGCAAGGAATAATCACTGTTAATGGGGATAAAGTATCGCCTGAACATGTAGTAAAGAATTCTGATTTGATTGAAAATCGGATCCATAGACATGAACCTCCAGTTACGGATACAAAGATTGAAATTGTCCACAAATCAGACGATCTATTGATTATTAGCAAGCCAAGTTCAATCCCAATTCACCCAACAGGGAGATATAGACACAATACAGCCCAAAATATTTTAATTCATGAACATGGATTTACGGAGCTTCATCGTAAGTGGTCATTTATCGTAGCTGTTAATAGAATTGATAGATTGACGTCAGGACTAATCATACTGGCACTTAATAGCGTTAAAGCCAATGAAATGATGTCTATAATGAGAGAGCGAGGGATTAAAAAAACATATTTGGCCAGAGTGAAGGGAGAATTTCCGGAAGGAGAGATTGAATGCAGCGAACCACTGATGTGTGTTTCTCACAAAGTTGGCGTCAATATAGTGTCGCCCGATGGAAAGCCTGCTTCAACAGTATTCAATAGAGTCGGTTTTAACGGAAGAACTTCTCTCGTTAAATGTAAACCTGTAATTAACTGGTAGGCGAGCCAAAAACAGGCAGAACACATCAAATCAGGGTACATTTACAATACCTGGGGTATCCAATAGCAAATGATCCTCTATATTGTTCGTCTGCTTGGGGCGATAAACTTAAAGACGGCCCATTATCCCAAGAAGACTCTGTGGCCGTAGTGAATAATGTCACTAGCAGGGTATTTGCCAAAGATGCTGAAGTTAAGGATTATTTGGAAGGATGCGATGGCTGTATAAACAAAAGACAAGACCCGAAACCAGAGCAGCTGGTTATCTGGCTTCATTCGTTGAAATATGAAGGTGAGGGCTGGGAATTTGAAACTGGATTACCTGAGTGGGCAAAAGACGGCTGGAATGGCGATTTGGATATAAAGGAAAGATTTTGGGATCATGGCGGCTTGTGGGATGGTGTGCCTCCGGGAAACTTGATATAAAATACCATTTATTTGTGTTTTCGTAATTTTCTTTTCATTACCCTAATTTCGTCTGTTTCTTCTTTGCAAATAATTAGTGAAGATACGTAAATACCCCTGCCTTCGGGGGTAAGTATTTCCAGACTGGCTTCTCCTTCAATACTGATCCAACCTACACTGGAAATCCAAATTGTTTTAGCACCACTAAAGACTAATGTTTTAGATTCTAGTTTCGGTAGTGGTATATCGCGAAGAGTATTAATCGGTGGGTATAATAAGGTGTCTCCTCCGATTTTTTTGATTAATCGTTCATTATTGATCATCTTTGATTCATGGATGGGAAGTTTCTGCGATGCATAAACAGACAAGCTCAGACCTCCTTCTAGAACATCAATGCGACAAAATCCACCCAGCCAAAGTGATTGACCTTTCTCCTTTTCGTAGCGTCTTGCCTTTACCTGATTCTTTGGTTCGATCACTGCTAATTCTTTGGTACTAAACAAGTGCGCTAATTGCTCCTGATTGATAATCCCTGCTGTGTCTATCAGATAATTCTCCAGGAGATTTAATTGCCCTTTTGGGTTAGCTTTGGGTAGTAACGGTGCCAACATACTTTTCGGCATCCGTATTAATCCTGCCGTCGTTCCAGATGCAGCAGACGCGGTGATATACCGGTTATCTCCAACTTGTTTCTTTGATTAATAATCACAAACCTTTAGTGCATTCATGAAGGAAGACTTTCCTACATTTGTGCAGCCTACCAGGTAGCAATCTTCTCCGCTGTTAAAACTCTCAGAGATGTGTTTTGCTATAATTGGAAGGCCTTCTCCGGTTGACGCAGAAATGGGTACGATCGGGGCTTCTCTAGCAAATCCTTGTTTTGATACCCATTGTTTTACAGCTTCTAGATTATAATTAACTGGCATTAAATCCTGCAATTAGTTCACAGCTACTATTTTGTTCAGTGCAACAACGAGACGCTTGCTGCCAACATAATCCCACAAATCTTTGACAAAAGATTGTGGTAAATCCATTAGATCCAACACCAGGACAACTAAACCTCCAGGTTTTGCTTTTAATTGCCCAAATTGGATCCGATTAGTTTTCATGGACCGCGTTGTATTTTCGCCCTTTAAAATTGAATGGCAGCGTTTACATACGATTGGTTTGGGTTTCTTGTACTTTTGTAGCAGTATTTTTAATTCTTCCTGGGTCAATGGTTCTGTTTGTCGTTCAAGCCGTTCAATTTCTTGTGGGGTAGCAATTTTCCGTTGCTGCATTGGTGGAATATAGCCAGGCTTCTCCTCTGAATGATTTTGAAATATCGACCCGCATCCTGAGCACTCTTTACCAATTAGCGTCTCTGAGGTCAGAGATAATCTTGATGTGGAAGAATAATTCACTCGGTAACTAGGGTTGTAGATTACTCTCAATGTATTCCAATTACTGTTCCGTAGTCGATGAAATATTAACCTTGCTCTTTCCATTCATCAATAACTGAAAAAATTTTCAAAGCTCCCAATTCAAATCTAATGGCAAATCGCAAACTTCAGAGTAAATCATTAATCTTTAACCAATAGCTGAAATTGATCGGACATTGAAAAAAGTATCGGAAGGTGTGGAGATATTTGAAAATATCTTTGACAAGATTCAGCAAGCAACGAATCAGTCTCAAAAGGAAAAACTGGAGGGGGATTTGAAGAAGGAAATAAAGAAATTACAGCGATTTAGAGATCAGATTAAGACCTGGGCTTCTTCTAACGATATCAAGGACAAAACATCGCTTGTTGAGAGCAGGAAATTGATTGAAACGGTAGCCAACACTAATGTAGCAAATGGAAAAGTTCAAAGCGATGGAAAAAGAACTGAAAACAAAAGCTTACTCGCAGGCTGGATTAAATGCGGCATCAAAGCTAGATCCTGAAGATATACACAGGGATGAAATCAGGCAGTGGATTTCAGAAAGTACAGACAATTTATCTACACAAATCGATGCGCTTGAAGCGGAACAAGAAACTCTGAGGCTAAAGAAAACCAGAAAAAGCGACACTTCCAAAGCTGAAAGACTGGCTAAAATTGATAGTCGTATTGAACAGCATAAATTCCATCAAAGCAAGCTAGAAGTTGTGCTAAGAATGATCGACAACGGAAATCTAAAACCTGAGCAGGTAGAAAAGTATTTTATGCGAGGTTGAAACCATCAAGGAAGATGTTAACTATTATGTCGCGGAAAACCAAGAGCCTGATTTCGAAGACAATGAATACATTTATGATGATTTGAATTTGGACGAGGCTGAAGTATATGGGTTTGGAAATGACGAGGATGATCATGATACAGTCGATCCTCCGACGCCTCCACAGAAGATAGAGGTAGCTTAAACTAATCCAGGCTCCACCAACCCCAAAAGTCGAGCCAGAATCTAAAAAGAAGGAAAAGGAACCAGAGAAGGATAATAAACCAACCCCACCAACACCTAAAAGGCAGAAAAGCTTGGATAAGGAAAAACCCAAACAAAAGCCGCTCAATCCTACCATTCCAAAAGCGGTTGCTCCTGCAATTGTCGACCCTCCACCACCACCGGCCAATTTGCGTTTCTCGGCTGTTGCTGCAGCTGCACCATCCACTCCAAAGCCTGTTGAAGCAGTTCCAGACAGTATTTCACATGGAATTGTAGCAACCCCTGAGCCAACGATTGCTAGCATATTGATGGGCAAAGCGAAACCAACTCCGCCGCCTCAAGAAAAGAAACAACCTCCACATTCGCCTGCTCTATCGGCGACCTCTAAGCCAAGCATTTCTGGAAGCCCAAAGATTGATGCAAGACAGACCCAATCGCCAGCTGTGATGCCGTCAGTAATTAATCCCGAAACTAAACTACTGCCCTCATTAACTGATTTAGTTTCACTTTATGATGAAATTAAAGACAGAGGTAATCCAAGCTTGACCTAGACCAAAAATATGGCGAATCTAACTTTGTAAATTCATTAGTAGACTTATCCTATCAAAGTGCTCCAACACTAATCGATTCACAAAAGTAATTTTGGCTAACCTCAGACAGAAACCATACCAACCAAAGGATCCATACCCAGTTCCAACATATTATCAACAGGTGCCACTATCGATATTTGAACTGCCAGGCATATATGAAAGGTTCGACACCAATACACTATTCTTTATATTCTACTATAGGCAAGGAACATATCACCAATTCCTAGCTGCTAGAGAATTAAAAAGACAAAGTTGGCGATTCCATAAAAAGTACTCGACCTGGTTCCAAAGACATGAAGAGCCTACAGATGCTAATGAGCAGTACGAACAAGGAACATATATCTACTTTGACTATGAGAGTTCATGGACACAAAAGAAAAAGACGAATTTTAAGTTCGAGTATAAATACTTGGAAGATGACTTGTAATAAACAATTTAAACATTCATTTATGAGCATTGTCGTGAAAACGTGTGCTCTGGATCGAAACCAACTCGCACATTAACAAAGTTGTTGCGTGTGCTGGTAGTGTTCCTTGGAACCTGCCGTGCATAGTTGGGGTTTAAAGCTGAACAATCAAATAAACTAACCTTTTCCCGATAGTTGCAATTCAAAATCAGAATTTTTTTTTCAATCTACAGACATATTTGAAATGTTGCGTCAATTAAAATCACTCAAGAGAATACAAAGCACAATTCAATTCACATTAAAAAAGTAAGAATTGATATTGGCATACCAATATATCCGCATACAGAATCTAACAGTTAGAGATTTTTCAAGTACACCTAGAGCACTTACTGACCCAAAAATCACAGCTATAGTCGATGAAATTAGCAAATTGAATCTATTGGAAGTGTCCGCGCTAGTTTCTGAATTAAAGGTACTTGAATTTAGAATTAGACCAAATTAAATATTGCCGATGTTGTTATGGCCAGTGGTCCTGCTGCTGCTCCAGCCCCAGCTGCAGCTGAAGCTGAGCCAAAAGAAGAAGTAATTTTTATTAATTGAAGGTGAAAGCCGCACCAACACAGTTCAAAGTTACACTAACCAAATTCGATGCTGCATCTAAAGCCAAAGTGATCAAAGAAATCAAAGCATTATTACCGGGAGCTAACCTTGTCGAGGTAGTTATTCTGTAATTGTAGGCTAAAAAGTTTGTTGAAGGTGCACCAAAAGTTGTCCGTGAAAATGTTCCGAAAGACGAAGCTGAAAAAATCAAGGCAGCGTTGGAAGCTGTTGGGGCAACTGTTACTTTGGATTAAATTCAAAATTAATATAGTAAATGCAATGATACGCGTAATTGCAGTGTTTTATTGATTACCAATCCTTTTTTATTTCAAATTGCCAATCCCATTCAAGATGGCAATGTCCATCATCGTCAATGAATCTGCTCTTGACTTTGTAGGTACCTCGGGCCATCATACCGCTTGGCGCTTCTTCTAACGGGAACTAATATTAGAGCTGGAGACCTTTTTTGTGTATAAATCTGGAGATGGGCCATATGATCCAACCATTTCTTCCATCTTATCAACTAGAGTTACATTGGAGATACCTCTGATTCCGGCTCTTTTAACTGCATGCAAATATTTCAAACCAGACACAACATCATGCTGAATTTTAAACACAACTTTTAATCGGTATTCAGCTCCTTCCTTGATTGTCATGGTTTGACTCGCAAGTTTGGCTAACGCTTCTGACGATTAAAATGACGCACCTGGAGTAGACAAATCGATTGAAATGTCATCCCTTCCCGCAACTTCCAAAGCAAGCGCATGTACAATCACTTTTCTAGGATCGGAACTGTCGGCGCCTAATTTTAGAGAATGGCTTACCTGCTCCTTTACCTACGCCGAGAGATTCTTTCCATTTCTTTAGTGATTCTAGATTAAAAGTAACCCACCATCGGCGGCATCCAACTGAGCCAATTCTTCCAATGTTTTTTTCTCACCAACTTTGTAGCCAGTGGTAGCGGTTGGAGCTAAATCTTCTTCGTCTGCCATCTCGATTGCAAGAGAAATTCAATTCGTGATTTTCAAAGCGCCACCCATATGGAGAGCAAGGTATTATTGCTGCTGGTAATAGAGTCATGCAAGCATTATAGATCTCCTAATCTGCAAAGAAACAGATTAGCATAACAATCCTAATCTACACGACTGAAATTTTGAAAGAGTTAGATCCAATCAAATCTATAATCTTGTAGTCGTGGTAAGGCATGTATCCTCTGCCAGCAAGATTTGGTTTGTGAAACGAGAGTCTCAAATTTATCAGCCACAACGAAATTGAAAATTCTTTACATTTTGTCAGAAACAAAAATGCTCACTCAAGAACCAGAATCAGGGATGTGCAAAGATGAAGTCACTTATAGGTACTCTAAGAGGAATCACTCTCCGGAACCTAAAGCCGATCACCCAAATATGTCATTTACTGAAAAGCTGTATGTAGGACATTTACCTTTTAATGTAACAAAGAAAGAATTGGATGAACTATTTGGACATTACGGACCGCTTGCAAATATCGAGCTTAAACATGGAGGCTATGCATTTGTTCAATACGGTAAAACGGCGCTAATTTAGAACATACAAGGGATGCAGAAGATGCAGTGAAAGCATTACATAATTTCACTTTTGAAGGAAGAAGGCTCACTGTAGAATTTTCCAATAAGAAAGGAGCTGGTGGGAACTCTTGTTTGATCTGCGGGCTTGAAGGGCACTGGGCAAGGTAGCAACTTTCTAAATGCAGGGAATGTCCTGAAAACAAAGAAAAAGGCCTTGATGTTAAATCTGGAAAGTGTTTCAAGTGTGGATCGTTTGGCCATTTGGCTAGATTTTGTAGGTAGATCACAACTAATTTTCAGAGATGATAAGAGCGGAAATGATCAAGGAATGAGAGGGGCGGGTCCGGATATGCCTTTCCGAGGCAGATCTCCTATGCGTCGAAGAGGAGGTCCAGTGAGATCTAGATCTCCAGGATATAGAGGAGGGGAAAGGAACAGATCTCCAGATTTATATCGCGGACCACCTTCCAGAGGGTACGAAGGGGGTTACTATCGCAGATTTTCACCACCACCAGTGGAAAGATTTGATAGACCATATCGAGACTATCCGCCCAGGGATTTTTATCGACAACCTTACCCTGAAAATCAAGAGTACAGAGAAAGATACGCACCTCAAACACGGGAACGACCTGTATATTATGATACTTCAAGGGAGCCAGTCCAAGATTACAGACCGGATCCAAGAGATCAGGCAAGGGATATTCCAAGAAGGAGTCCTCCACCTCAAGCATTTGAAGAACGCGGACCACCAAATGGGTATTATGATCGATATCCACAACCAGGACGGGAAGGTGGCTACGCCAAACGTTAAGGATTACCAGCGATCTCCCAAGGATAAAAAATAAAATCAGGAATTTACTTTGGATTTTGTAAATTTGGACTTTGGAAGGGATTTGAGCACGGTGTGGATGAAAGTGGACATAATGGAGTTGATCTACGGACTTGTGGAATTCTTAATTTGATCTATTTGATTTTTGCGTTTTGATCCTGCCTTGCATTTTTCCACTTTGGGTTTCCTTCTGGACTTTTCTTATTGTTTTATAAAGCTGAATCCATGCATCATGATCTAGTTATACCTGATCGGTGAATAAACAGATTTCGCATTTGATTTAATTGGTGATCTGACCTTAATCGAACGGGTCAGAATAGATTCATAGTTTATTTACTTTTATCTGCAGTCTCTTTAAAATATCCGTCGCTTGGATTCTATCGTTGGGGAAGCCTGCATGATCGCACAAATTTAATAAGGTGACAACCTCATCCAAGAACTTTGTGATATCCCCTTTGGTGAACATGCTCTTTTCCCTCCTCAGGCTTCTTTCTAGATCCATTGCGAATCGTTTGAAATAAATCAAACTCCCCTTTGTTTTCGCATCCAGCAAATTCAGCAGTAATATTTGGGTATTTAGTAACTGAAATATATCCGACAGCAACCAAGGGTATTTCACAGTCTTATCTTCCCATTCCAAGGAAAATTTCTGGATAAACAGCTTTTTCAAGGAAGCAGATAAGCAACCAACAAGGGCTGCGTTCAAATCAGAAAGGACTAGATACAAATCATCGCCGGAACTATCCAATTCCATTTCGTGATCACCAAACGTTTCGTTTTCCACTGACATTTCCGTGGATCTTCTTTCTATTTCAGTTCCCATTACACTATTCAGTAGCTTGCTCGGCGATCCTGTATAATTCGATATTGGTTTGATTCCATGAACGGCAGCTTTGACACATAAATTCTTGTCTTTGGACAATAGTACGATATATGGGGATATCTGCGATGCTATTTTCCTGTAATCAAACAATTTGTACCGGCAGCATTCAATTATTAAATCATCCCCAGATAAAGGCAAATCTGGCGGTGTACTTTGCTCTCCTATTATCTTTGGATTCTTTCCAATATTGTCAAACAAGAACGCATTTGCTTTAACTGCGGCTGCTCTCAAGCTGATTTAGCTCCAAATTACCCCGGATTTAATTTTAGTCCATCCAACTCTTGAATTACAATGTAGGGAACGTAAATGATAAAGTTATCCGGCAAGATTGACAGCAGTTCCCCAATGAATTCGCAATGATCAATCAAATAGTTGGTGTCCAGTACAATGACAATATTCTGGTTAATCCAATACTACCATTCAATGTTTGAGGTTTTAAAAATTATAGAAAAATTTACAGATATGATTACCAGACTATACAAGAGCCACTGCTACAATAGTTATATTACAATTAGAACCAGCCATAGTCATAAAAGTTGCCTTTCTTTTCTCCAAACTTTCCACTTGATTTATATTGCCCACACGTCAGCACATTGCAATGAGGCTTCCAAATGAATTGGGTTTCGTTTCTAGTCCCAAATTCCTTGCCAAATTTATCAATCAATTTCAGTAAATCGAACTGGCACATTGGGCACGTATTTCTTTCTCCATATAGCAATAGCACAGAGAGCCAATTTGAATCGTAGCGTCTCCAATCTGTAATTACTGGCTTCTTTTCAAGTATTCTAATAAATTTGTAAAAGCAGTATTGCTGGGTTAATATGGTTTTGAAATATGGATCCGCCATTAGCTTCGCATACTCTTTGGTTGGTACATAGTCTATGATTTTCTCCAATATTTCTCTAGGAAGTTGCTGAAAGTGCATTTGCTACTGGAATTTTTTTTCGACTTTTCAGAAATGGCAGACGACGAATTGACCAAGAAAACAAACGATTTAGACCTCAATAAGCCAAAAGCTCCAAAATTCAGTTTTAAATCTTCATTCAATATTGGAGCCAACGAATTCGTCCCTTCTTTCAACATCGGTGCAACTGAATTTGTGCCATCCGGATTACCAGCAGCAACTACACCAGCAGCTTCTGCAAAATTAGCAACTAAGCCTGCAGCCAACACCACAAAGCCTGCAGCTAAAAAAGAAGAGCCGAAAAAAACAGCAGCTCCAGCACCAACGCCAAAGGTAGTCGATGAACCAGAGGAAGAAATCAGTGTTGACGGGATTAAGGAAAACATAAACATTCTTTTCATGGGACACGTTGACGCTGGTAAATCCACTATGGGAGGGCACATTTTGTTATTAACTGGGATGGTTGACAAAAGAACTATGGAAAAATACGAACAGGAAGCCAAGGAATTGGGCAGAGAATCGTGGTATCTATCTTGGGCTCTTGATTTAAACCAAGAAGAACGTGACAAAGGCAAAACAACTGAATACGGTAGAGGAGGGTTCTTTACCGATAAAAGAAGATTCACGATCATTGATGCTCCGGGGCACAGAAACTTTATCCCGAGCATGATTGAAGGTGCTGCTCAAGCAGATGTCGGTATCCTTGTTATTTCTGCTCGTAAAGGTGAATTCGAAACTGGGTTTGAAAGAGATGGCCAAACCAGAGAGCACGCTCTATTGGCAAAGACTGCCGGTATCAAGCGATTGATCCTGGTCATCAACAAAATGGATGACCCAACTGTACAATGGGAACAAGGAAGGTAATAGCAATTAATGAAGATACGACGAAATTGTTAAAAAGATGCTTCCATTCTTGAAAGGAGTTGGCTATCCACAAACTGATATCGAAATCCTCCCAATTTCTGGATTTACTGGTGCAAACATGAAAGATCCAGTTGGCGATGTTTGCCCATGGTACACTGGACCACCACTCTTGACTCTCTTGGACAATGTTCCAGTGGAGAGAAAATACAACGGGCCATTATTGATGCCAATTGCAGATAAAGTTAAAGATATGGGCATGGTTGCCTTGGGCAAGCTCGAATCTGGCCATGTTAAAAAGGGATCCTCTGTATTAATCATGCCAAACAGAAAACAATCTGAAGTTATGGCGGTATTCCAAGATGAAAACGAAGTATCGATTGCGTATAACGGCGACAATGTCCGTCTCCGTCTCAAGAATGTTGATGAAGAAGATTTGCTTCCTGGATTTGTACTTTGTGGATTAAAGAACCCTGTTCACGCTGTAATGCAATTCGAAGCACAGCTTCAAATTGTTGAATATCCTTCCATCATGTGTGCCGGTTATACTTGTGTCATGCACTGCCATACCACTAGAGAAGAAGTTATCATCAGTGTAAGTAACTCTTAACATTAGGAACTTTTGCACAAGATTGACAAAAAGACCAAGAAGAAGAGCAAATCTCCGCCTAAATTCATGAAGCAGGGCGATGTTGCCATCGTTTTGATTGAAACTACCAGATTGGTTTGTTTAGAAACATTTGACACTCACCCTCAACTTGGCAGATTCAACTTGCGTGACGAAGGAAGAACTGTTGCAGTTGGGAAAATTACCAGATTGATTGAACCAACAAATAATTAAATAAACTTGGCATTTCAATTAATAACACGTTTATTGCAACAAACTTTGCTTGTATGCTGCCAAGATATGAGAAATAATAAAGTCCATTCCTTCACCATTCTTTACCTGGGCAAATACTGTTGGTCCATCTTGTCGCATTTTTCTTGCATCTCTGTCCATTACAGACAGATCAGCGCCAACAATTGGTGCCAAATCAGTCTTGTTGATAATCAACAAATCAGACTCTGTAATTCCTGGGCCGCCTAGTGTTAAACAAACAGACCTTTTCTTGGGATTTTGTCGCCGCCAGAAACATCAATTACATAGATAATGTAATCTGCCAATTCTCTGGAGTAGTTGGCCGCCAAATTATCGCCGCCAGATTCAACAAGGATAATTTGAGTAGCAAATTGAGCTTGAAGCGATTCGCAAGCACCCAGATTGGCAGAAATGTCTTCCCTTATAGCTGCATGTGGGCAGCCACCAGTTTCAATCGCTCTAATACGTTCAGCTGGCAGCGCATTGTTTCTAATCAAGAATTCAGCATCTTCCCTGGTGAAAATATCGTTAGTTACAGCGCCAATGTTAAATTCTGGATGTAGTCTCTGACATAGCGCAAGCATCAATGCGGTTTTTCCAGATCCGACTGGACCGCCGATTCCAACAGTGAATCCTCTTTCTTTCCAGTCTCGTGTTTGGAGTGGAGGTGCTCGGCTCAAGTAGCTTCCTGCATTTTCCAGATGTTCATGTGTGTGGCCGTGTTCATTGGCTTCGTGCGAATGCGAGTGTGAATGGTGATCGTGCTCGTGTTCGCCGCCATAGCTGGAGCGATGTAGCTCGAAATTGGTGTTCATATTAATTTCAAAGTTTCCAAAGCTGCAGTGGCGTGGTGGAATTCGAAACAAGATGGTGAGACTCAAAGCAATCCGGTCAATCGGAATTTAAGTAGGGAAACAGCCATCGAAAACTATAAACAGCCTCACTACTAGTTTGACGACCATTTCCCCTATAGAACTCTAATATTTTCCGAGCTGTGATTGGACAGAAAATATCCGTTTCCAAGCCACTTGCAATCAAAACAAAAAAAAAGAAAACAAATCTTTACAAATAAATTGTAAGTAAACAGACTGGAGGATTCTTTTTGGCTTTGATGAATTTTGACCTTCAAATCAAACTAGAGTCTCTGACTTCTTTCTATACAGATGATAAATGCGTCTTCTGAAGTCAAAAAGATCTCCAAAACAGTTGCTAACAGTTAGATTTTAGATATGTTTCATTAAAAATGTCTCGCGGCCCTTCCAAGGTATGTATGGTAGCAGTGTGATGATGATTTTAACCTGGCAACAACTTTAAATGGAATTACCGGCTGAATTAATTGATGTGAAACGGTTTACTGAACACTATTTTGATTTAGACTAACCTCTAGGTATGTTCTATCGACTGTTTATGATGGGTTAGGTGGGGACTGACATTCCTACCAACTGAAGCACTGGGCACTGATTCCTGAAGACAAAGCTTCGCTGAAACACTCCTTTTGATTTCTAATCTCTAGAGGTCTTTGTATTCTATTGTACAGGTATGTAGCCAGATTCGCAATCAAAATGAAGAAACGATGACGAGTCTCATGGGTTTCCCGATGATGATACCCCTTTTTTATTCATTCATGCCAAAACTGATTGATTGCCTTTTATTTCAGATCTAATCGTAGTAATTCTTTTGGTAAGTCTCACAAGCTGCGTGATGATATTACAAAAGTAGACAAGCATATATCAGACTTTGATGTTGACGCACTTTTAACGTCTGACGGCACTCTTTTCTCTGAACAGTCTAATCATAGAAAGCATGTCTGTCAGGTGTTTCCGACTTGTAAACATATTTGTGTCCACTCACAAATTTGAAATGATGAGTTCAATATTATCACGACGGTCTTCGTAGGGCCTAACCGCTCAATGAAGAAGCTTGCCTCTGGCATTCTCTCTGATCAAATTCTGTAATATAACTTGTTTCTATGCATTTCTGTTGATTTAATAGTTTAAGTTTGGATGGTGTCAAACATGTTCAATGGTTGTATTTACTATGGCAGCGCATTGCTATTCGATGTCCTGACAGGTACTTGCTAGGGCTACCTAACCCTCATAATTTTTTTTACTTTACAAAATCCATGAGCGGAAGAGGATTCAATAACAGGGGAAGAGGAGGAAGTCAGCGTGGCGGATTTGCAAGTAGAGGTGGCCGTGGGGGTTTCAACAATAATGCAGGACCACCAGACTCTGTTATCGGTAGGGTTTACTTAATTAAAGAAATGGGATTGTTCCTACATCCTTGCGAAGGAGAAATGGTTTGTGCTCGATCTCCAAGTCAAAGTAAGATTCCATATTTCAATGCTCCAATCTATTTAGAAAATAAGACTCAAATCGGAAAGGTTGATGAAATTCTTGGACCAATGACTGAATTATTTTTCACAGTTAAACTCGATGGCGGTGTCGTTGCAACCTCTTTCAAGCCAAATGACAAAGTTTATATTGCTGCCGATAAGTTATTACCTTTGGATAGATTCTTGCCAAAACCAAAACCTGCTGGTGGCAAGCCGTCCAAGCCATTAGGAAAACAAGGTATGGTTGCTAAGCCAACTCGTGGTGGAAGAGGCGGCTCTAGAGGTGGCCGTGGTGCTCCAAGAGGTGGTTCTGCAAGAGGAGGATCTCGTGGAGGATTCGGTAGTCGCGGTGCAAGCAGAGGGGGAAGCAGAGGAGGCAGAGGCCGCGGAGGATATTAGGTCCATTCTTTGTTTATAAACGCACTATTAATCATTTCGCAATGTTGCCTAATAATAAATCAATTGAAAAACAACGATTAGATACAGATTTATAATTGCCAATGACGTTGGTATTGTTGCAAAGTGATTAATCATTTATAGTCATCATTAATCATCTAGCAAATTCTTTGAAACAATGGCTCCTGTATTACCCACCACCGAATATTCTAGCTCTGAATCAGAATTATAAATATATTACGAAAAATATCTGATACATGAGACAAAGACTGGATATTCAAAGAGAAGGCGAAAATATCCGGAAAGATATTTTAAATTCGTTTCGCGGAAATTATCAATTCATGGTTTCGAATGGATTAAAAATATACAATCCAGACCATGTGAAAGTAGGGAGATGCATTCTGAACACCATGGTAAAGTGTGAATTAGTGGACAAGTACGGTTGGCTAGAAGCAAATACGTACAGTGGTAATTAATAAAACTGTTCAATACTAATTACAGGCAGTTCTATTTATGGTACTTTCGCAATGCCAATGGCTGCCTGTCATTCGCGCCAGAAATACTGCAGCACCATACATAGTTGGGGAAATCTATATCGAGTGTAAATAAACTGTAAGCCCCAGTGGTATTAATGCCTTTATTATTTTACTTTTGCGAATCCGTTGCGGACTTTGGAGTACAAGTTTGTCTCTAACGAAGCAATGGATAGTCCGGATACAATTTTTCCAAATTTACAGTGAAAGATTGATTTCAAAAATTCAAGGATGCTTTCTAGAATTTGTGCTTTGCGCTTTTCATCTTCTTTCATCTGGGCAGTAAAGCCAGATACTACTGAATTGAGGTATAAGAGGATTTCGTGCCAGATTATACGGAAAATTGCAGGTGTTTTTAGTGAATCTGGTTTGTCGTGGATTTGGTGTTCGTCTATTCGCGATTTAGAGTTTTGCCGTTTTGGTTTTCGATGTCGGTCAACCAGCGTAGGCACTGCTGGTAGAACTACATCCACAAATTCAAGACTGTGGTCAGGCAAAGACCCTAAATGAGGATACAGGTTCTTTAAATAATTGTCGTACTTTCTTTCCGAGAATTGGTTGATAATTGCAAAATTGGCATCCAAATATTTCAACAAATCAACAATGTAATCTTCTACCAAATCATCAGACACTTGCTTGCCCTCTGTTACTGAAAAATACAAGAACGAAGTTCCTTTGGTTTGTGCTAGAATTTGATCACACACATTTCTGATGACTCTTATTATCTACATTAATTATTCTTACTTTTGAACAGATGGTATTAAGCATATCTTCAATGGTGAATTTGATCAACTCCTCAGCTCTTTGAATATGCCACGCAATATCATCGACTTCGCCAATCTTTCTTATTCTTACTGATAATGCTCCTTGCGGTCTAAGTGACAACAAGTAATTGTATGACAGATAGTTGGCAATCTTTTCGTCGCGCAAAAAGATTGCACACGAGGAGCATGTTACATCGGTGCCAAGTGGGTTATCGTGCATAACTCTTAAATATAAGAATGCCCTGGAATCAGTGTGCATTTCGTTTCCCAATTCAAA
The DNA here is from genome assembly GCA_027603945.1 of Terramyces sp. JEL0728. Classification (NCBI taxonomy): domain Eukaryota; kingdom Fungi; phylum Chytridiomycota; class Chytridiomycetes; order Rhizophydiales; family Terramycetaceae; genus Terramyces; species Terramyces sp. JEL0728. The sequence goes on from JADIIU010000075.1 coordinate 24,423, forward strand.
CGTAAATTCATAGTTCCAAACAGGATTGTTGTGTTTTTCGACAACTGGAGTTGATTTTACGACTCCTCCGCCCAAAACACAATCGACATACGGGTTTGGGCTGCTAAAGTTTTGATTGCCGAGATTTGTCGCGTGGTTAATTTTGACGTTAAACAATTTGGATGTTTTGCTGGGTTCGACCACCTGAGAATTGCCGGAAATCTCCATATTGTATGAATCAAGCGCGATAATTAGTTTTTCAAACTCTTTTTGCGCTTTCAAAATGTTGTTGAGCTTGACAATAAACTGAGGTTAGGTTGGAGCTACCGATCGATCGAATAGGTCAAAGCCATTGCTGTTTTCCCTGTCAATTTCGTAAAAATCTTTGCTTGACATTTGGCAATACACTTCAAGCGTTTTGAAGATAGACTAGCATTAGAACTCGCATACTTTAACAAACTTGCGTTTCAGTCGTTGTTTCTCAGCGTCAGTGTCAAATTTGAATTTAGACAAGAAAGCGAGACCACCATTAAATGCCGAGAACATATCTACTACTGAAGCAGAATTGAGGTTGTTTGGCGATGAGACAAACGAAAATCCTTTCTCCTTATCATACATGTATGAAGTTTTGACCCATTCAATCCACTTTTCATCTGCTTTTGACAAGTAGTATTCAATCAAGGGTTTGAATGATCTCTTGATGGCATTAACCTTTTGGGGATCAACGTTGAGTTCAACGCACAGGTCGTAGAATTCTTCCAGGGCTTCGTAAAGTTCGTTAATTGCAAATATTTCTGTTTCGGGATCTAGAAATTCTAGCTGATCACATTCCGAAGACAGCGTTCCAAGATATATTTCAGAAGCAAGCATATGGATGTATCTGAATTCCACCAAAGGTCTATTGTAATAAGCCCGATATTTTTTCAAATCTTGAGTAAAGTTTGACACCAAGTTTGTAATCCTAATTGGCAGTTGTCCGGCGCTTGACAGTGCATTTTTTACCTTGTCAGTAACATAGCTCACTCTGCTAACTAGTGAAAGCGTGATGTATTCTGCAATTTGATCTTCGATTAATGATGGAGGTAGCGTGCCAATTCTATATTCTACGCAAAGGGGGTCGGAATTCATTGATTTGATCAAGGAAATACAGATATCCAATAGCAATTCACACTCCTCGGGAGTGAACCTTTTAAGATAAACCATTTCAACAAACTGCTCCATTTGTTTTGCCAAATCCAGCCGCAGGGTTTGGTAAATTCCCACCAACTTTGAAACCTCGGAAATTTTCAAAAACTTCTGCTCTTGGGAAAGCTTTTGGATTCCTTTGAAATAGGAAGATAGTTCCTGCAATGAAATTGTTTTTTTAGAAAAGCGTCTAGCTATTGATTCGAAAATAGCAATTTCTTTGTATTCCGCCGAGAACCTCCACCGCAATGCGCATTCATTCAATATTGATTTGTATATTTTGTTTAGTTGCACTCCGCCCGTTTCCTCAATATTGTTTCCCAAGCAAATGTCAATCAGAATCTTAAAGTATTTCTCTGCTGTTTTCAAGTCTTTAGGCATATTTGTGTTATAATTGCATCTTGACGACTGTGATTAGAAACAACTACCATTGCCAGCGCACTAGGATATCTTAGACCAAACACATTAATCAGCCCCAACGTTCTATTGATTTCCTTTTCAATTCCCAGCTTGTGTGCTTCCTCTGACGGAAATGAATACCTATCCCACCCCGGAAATTGGCCGGCATTAAGCATGTCTATGTAATTCTTCATTTCTCGAACAACAGATCCTTCCGTGTAATCTAATTTGATATTTTTCAGCATTCTCTTGTGTTCATGTTCGGGAGTGCCAAACAGGTTACGCACACCTTCGCACATATCTTCTAAACCCGAAATGTTATCCGTTGATTTTGGAGAATACTTCATTACCAGACTTTTGTACCCTTGTAATTGGAAATACTGGTGATTTCTAACTTCATACGAAGATTGTTCCGAGTTTTGCAATATCGTCTTGATTATAGCAACAAAGGAATTCACAGTATTAAAGATTGTTGACTCAACCATATTTGCAGCAATATTGAATTTGCGTATTTCATCGGCTGCAATGTAGCAATAGTGATCCAGAATTGCAATAATATCAGACATTTTCGGGATACTATTGAATATTTCCATATTCGCTCTTTGAGCTGCAGTTGTGAATATTTTTGCATCGATGGTCTGAATTGTGCGCATTATATTGATGGTTTCCACTAATTTTGACTTTATACTCTGCATTGAATCTTGACACAAATAAATTGTCTCTCCTCTTGCTATATTCTTACTAATTGGCATGTCTAAAGTGGATGGAATGTATTTTTTGATCTGAATTGTAGCGTCGAGGACTGGTAACGAAACGGCTTGAAGCACGCAGAGATACAGAGCTTGCTCTTCGTTAAGTTTCGGTCTTGAACTCTTCTTCCGGTTTGTTGTTATCTGTCGCTGTACAGTTTGTAATTTTGAACCCAGTCGGCTGTGATTCATTTTCGGCAAGTTTCTTTTACTGTAAGCCTACAGTTAAGTTGGCTTTAGGACAAATCTCAATTATAATCGACAGGCGATTAAATATTAAACTTTCAGCGCCTGAATCACTGATATGGAGCGTAGATTTAATAAAGTAAATTAATTTTATTCCGGCATTTACATTTTCTGATCCTTGTTTGTCTTTTCTTTCGAAAGCTGTACGGCAAAATCGACCGTAGTGTCATCATCTTCCCATGTATCTTGCCATTTAGGTAATTGCTTCAAATCAGTACTGGAATCAGCTACGTCAGCAATAATTACCTTGAGCTGGGAAATCTTCAAATTCGTCGTCGTCTTCCAAAACTACTTTAGGTTGTGTCATTAGATGCAAGGGTCGTTTTTTGAAAAAATGTTTAGGGGAAATCTTTTGAGACACATTAGGTTCAACAGCAATTTCGCAGCACCAGAAAAAGTTATCGTTCAGAGAGTAGGAGCATTCAGAGGAGGTGTAGTTGGATTCCTATTGGGTACATGTCGATTAACAAGGTATTTCAAGCGCAGGTGCAGCAGCTTATGTTTACTTGTTGGACGAATATCAACAGTCATCGTTATCCCTTTTGTCTGGAGTTGAAGATTTACAGAAAACTACAACCAAATTGCGGGACTACACCAAAAAAATTGATAAAGTTGAGGAGAATATCAAAGGATTCCCCGCTACTTACGCATCAAAGAAGGAGTTGGAAGACTTGAGAAATGAACTGTTAAAGGCGATTGTAATTATGATTGACATTAGGATAATGTTGTTGTAGATGGGTTGGAAACAAAAACCTTGGTTTGGGAGCTTTCACAAAAGAAATAAAAAACATTCATGATAAACGATCACTGCTTGGCCGGCCATTGGGATAGGGATAATTTACCAACTGCGAGAGTGTATTTCCGAATGTAACCAAATTTATTACAACTTTGATTTTACTAATGCTTTAGCTTTTCTGATGAATTCCCTAGTCTTTTCAACTCCACCAGTCTTGTTGAAGATTTCTTCCAATTGCATAGCAAACCCGATATCCCCAGCAATCTTGATTCTGTTTTCCGACAAAGCTTTCAATCCTGGCAGTCCTCCAGTAATGAATTTGAAAATATCACGATCTTCAATTTCTACAATAGTCACTGGCAATCTGGTTGATTTGCCTTTTGGGAATGGAGGAGCATCTTGAGTGATCGTTGGCGGTTTATCTCTTCCTCTGAATACAAGGTACCTGGATTAAAGATAAATACCATTCCTCTGCTTTCTTTCCGTTCTTTGTGACGAGGATCATAAATAACCCTTCTGCGTTACCAACAAGTTCTGGTTTTTGAGTGAGCTCTTTTTGGAGCTCTGGGAAGAGCATAGATGCATGAGTTGGTTTGTCTTTTTTAGGTTGCAATTCTGTAAGTTTCTTTCCGACTGTCATTATCAAGTGGAAACTTTGTAATGGCTTGCTGAGAACGTGACTCTGGTGAAATGTGAAAATTGAATAACAATGAGCAACCTCTAGATAAATTCTTGGTAATTGGATCAGGTTTAATGGATGAATTTAATCCCGACGAATAGAGATGGTATTTCACTACACCGCCGCCTATTGATGGACGGACTTTCCCACTGATACGACAAGTCGCTCTGGCAGTGTTTAAATGGACTGGGCATTATAGAGCCGTCCAACCTCGCAGTACTCATTTATGTTTTGGATTTACGCTTGAATTATCTATTCAATAATTCAGTTGCTTCCTCCAAGTCATTCTTGCTTGATAGAACAAAGTCATTGCTTGTGGAAACGAAAGCAACGACTGAAAAGTCAAGCTATTCTTGAATTGAAACTTAGCAACTGTTGGTAAGTTGATTCAAAATTGGTTAAAAAAAAATAAAAAATCTGCTCAAGACTGGTGTAATTTTTGGTGAGATTTTCCTTTCAATTCCTCAGTCATCCAAATAATAGAGGGTTTTGTCAATGTAAAGTTGGCCCGTCAGAGGGGCGTTCTGGTCATTTGTTGCTCGCGATTGATCTTTGAAAAATGAATTTATTCGATTTTCAACCGCTAAATAAAGAACTTGATTTCCCTAGAGATATTTATTCGGTCTGTGGATTTGTGTTGGGTTGGGCCCTATTTCATGGGATTTGCTATTCGTTGATCTTTGCAGTAAGACATATTTGACAACAGCCATTAGGATTTTATTTCTTCCCTGAAGATAAAAACATTGTGGAATTACAAAAGAAGCGGCTTAAATTATACACTGCCCTGTGGAAATTCACCTACTTTTCGGTTTGCATTTATTTTGGAGCACAAATAGCTTATCATGAATCAAAATGGTTGTTTAACCCTGTTGAATATTATCCGGGTTGGCCAAACCATCCAATGAGGTTTTTTATATTGACACTAGCGATCGTATAAAATTCTATTACAAATTGGAGATGGCCGGATACTTGTATTCTATCCTTGTAATGCCATTCGAGCCAAAACAAACCAAAGTCGATTATGCAGCAATGCTGATCCACCACAGCTCTACCTTGTACTTGCTATATACCTCGTAGATTAATACTTTACCTAGATATATATATTCTTTCCATCGTATTGGCACCGCAATCGCTTTTCTACACGATATTGCAGATCCAATAATGGAATTGGCAAAGATCTTTTTATATGCAAAGAAAGAAATGGCAAGTAAGATTAACAATTAGATGGCGAACATCACGTTTGTATTATTTACAGCTACCTTTATTGTAACCAGAAACTATCTATTCCCATTTTATGTTGTGATGAGTATTTCCAAATACTGTAGATTCCCGGATGGTACTCTGATGCCTACTAATGGCTGGAATTATTCATTCCAAGGTGCTTTGTGGATCCTGGCTGCACTTCATGTCTACTGGGCTTCTTTGGTAATTATCTATTTATTTAGTTATTGAAAATGCTGTACTCTGCAATTGTGAACAAAGGTGTTGAGGATGATATTCGAAACGTAGAAGACAAAAAGAAGAACGAGTAGATAAATAAATTGATAATCGGTTTTATTAAAGCTTGGATTCTCCAGTCAAAGTCTTTTGCATTACTCCTTGCATGTAGGCTTCAGCTAATCCATACACCAACACATAGTTTTTATCCCAGGCATCTCTTTTACTTACTCCAGCCTTTAGATCTTGTCCAATAGCCATTCTCAGATCTGCCACTGCCTGTTTTTCCAGCAGAGTTTGCGGACCTCGTCCCAAAACGTCTCTAGCCATCTTTTGCATGAGGATCCTGGAATCACCCTCTGCAAATTTGCAGCAGGTCAAGAAATCAAGCTGCTCGAATCCAGTGCCAGCCATCAACGCGTACGATCCGACTTCCTGTTTCAAGGCATGACAAAGTTCAATTGCTCCTTCAACGCATTTTACTTTGACCACTGCAATAGCTTCTTGGAGAGAAACCGGTGGCACCTGTCGTTTACGTAGACAAACACATAAATCTTGTTCAACCAAGCCAATAAACTTTTCTAAAACTGACAACTCCTTGTCAGCTTTTTCAAAGATTGCTTTAATCTGTGGTACTTTGATCAATGTAGTTTCGCCACCTGGTGCCCAGCATTTCTTTGTGGAGGCAAAGTGTTCTGTATTGGCAAACAGAGATCTAGCAAAAGTCAAGCCTGCCTGTGCAACGGCAATCCTACCAGAAAACAATCGCTGTCCGATCATATCCATCGTTCGAAGACTACCTTGCGGATAAGAAACAGTACCATCAGCATCCACCTTCACGTATCTTGCTAATAGTGAGCTGAGCGGGGCTTTAAAGTTCTTGAAAACCAATCTGGCATTATCCAAATCGTTTCCTACAGTCTTTCTTCCCATATCAACTGCTTCTACTCCAGGAACTAATTTACCATTTTCATCGCGCAGCCTAACCAAAAATGCTTGAGGGCCAATGCTTTTGCCGTTAACTTTGACCGTAGCAACCACAACAGCATCATCAGCAACTAATCCTTGCGAAATCCAAAATTTAGCAGAGCCAGGAGTTGGTGAGTTGATTACATATTCTCCAGACTTGAAATCTGCAGTGGTTTGAACAACCAACCCGGAATTTACACCTGCAAATGCTTCAGTTAATGCAAAGCATCCTAGACGCGGCTTCTTGTCATTTAGTTGGACTAGTTGTTGGATTTGTTCGTCAGTTCCCAAACCAACCACAGTTCCGGCAAATAAATTGTAGTGGACGGTAAATCTGATGGAGAATCCAGGTCCATATTTACAAGAGTTTGCTGCTACTATGCGATGTGCTTCAAAGAAGCGATCAGGATCATCTTGAATATCTGTTAGCGTCAATAATTTTGTTCCAATTAATTGTCGTAATTTAACTGCAGAATCTTGAAAAGTCATCCCATCTCCGATCTTTGGAATAGCGGTTTTCCACTTTGCAATCCATTCCTTGTCTTGGTACATTCCTATTTTCTGAACAAAAATCCCGTGATTATTTCGCTTATGCCGCGCAAATTAGCCTATTTTAAGTGGAGAATCTTGGCTAAACAGAAAATTCGCAGTTTATTAGAGTTTGGATTGACCAATAAATGCTTTTTGTATAACAGATTGCATGTGGGCTTCGGCGAGACCATAAACTAAAAGATAGTTATTATCCCACGCATCTTTTTTGTTTTGTCCTGCTTTGATGGCTTGTCCCATTGCTGATTTCAATTTATCAAAAGCATCCTTTTCTGCGGGAGAACTTGTTCCTCGACCAAAGATATCCCTAGCCATCTTTTGCATGAGGATCCTGGAATCACCCTCTGCAAATTTGCAGCAGTTCAAGAAATCAAGCTGCTCGAATCCAGTGCCAGCCATCAACGCGTACGATCCGACTTCCTGTTTCAAGGCATGACAAAGTTCAATTGCGCCTTCAACGCATTTGACTTTGACCACTGCAATAGCTTCTTGGAGAGATACTGGTGGCACTTCCCGCTTGCGCAAGTGAACCGAAAGTTGCTTTTGAACAATTTCTATAAACTTTGTCAAGTTTGCAAGTTCTCCATCGGCACGGTCAAAGATTGCTTTGATTTGCGGTACTTTGATCAAAGTAGTTTCACCGCCAGGTGCCCAGCACTTCTTTGTTGATGCGAATTGTCGGGTCTGAGCAAATAACGCCTTGGCAAAAGTTAGGGCAGCTAACCCAACGCCAATTCTTCCAGTAAACAGCCTTTGGCCAATCATATCCATCGTTCTCTTGTTCCCTTGCGGATAAGAAACATTACCATTGGAATCTATGTTCACATATCTTGCCAATAATGCGCTTCGAGGGACTTTGAAATTGGTGAATGTCAATTTAGCGTTATCCAAATCGTTTCCTACAGTCTTTCTTCCCATATCAACCGCTTCTACCCCTGGCAGAAGGTTTCCCTTTTCATCTCGCAAGTTAACAAGGAACGCTTGAGCGCCAATACTCTTTCCATTGATTCTAACGATAGCAACTACAATCGCATCATCTGCTACTAACCCTTGCGAGATCCAGAACTTTGCGGCTCCAGGAGTTGGGGAATTAATGATAAATTCTCCATCTTTGAAATCTGCGATAGTTTGTACAATCATGCCAGAATTTACTCCAGCAAAAGTTTCAGTCAACCCAAAGCAACCCAGGCGTGGTCTTTGATTGTTTAATTGCACCAATCTGTCAATTTGCTCGTCCGTACCTAAACCAATGACAGTCCCTGCGAAAAGATTGTAGTGAACAGTAAATCTGATAAAGAAGCCAGGACCTAAACGGACAGCGTTTTCTGAAACAATCCTGTGAGCTTCAAAGAAACGATCAGGATTGTCTTGGATATCAGTTAGCGTCAACAATTTGGTGCCGATTAGCTGACGGAGTCTAGCTGCGGCTTGATGATAAGTCATACCATCGCCAATGTCCTTGGTAGCATTTCTCCATTTTTCAACCCAAGCGTTATCTTGATACACCATCTTTTTTTTGGAGATTTTTACTTGGCTTCAGCACCTGATTTAAGCATATGAAAATTTGCAACGGCAGAATATTTATTTCCGTTTGTCTAATGACATTATTAATGGGGATTCGCTTGTATCCGACCTAAATGACTCGTTTCGCAGAATTTCACCTTGGGTTGTTTTTTCGCGAAGGAATGGAGGAGCTTCTTCAAGCACATTTTTCGAAGAATTCATTGATACGGGTGTCGGGGCTAATTTTGGAGTTGGATTTGACCTTTCTGATTGTTCAGCGGGTTTTGGATATCTATTTTTTTCCACTACTACTGCTGGGATATTGAATAATTTACTTCCATTTGGTATTTTGACAGATTTGCTGGACGGATACACCAGCTCTTTTACAAATACGTTGCGCAAAGCTGATGTGATAAGTGAAGTTAATTTTGGCAAGTCTTTCACCTTAGTTCGATGTCCCAGCAGCGATCCTACGTTGAAATCCAGTATAAAATCGTCCAATATACATATTGACACTGCAGTTTCTGAAGTGATCTCCTTTTTCGCCAAGAATTCAATTACAAACTAAACTAAATCGGAATTTACTGTTCCAGAGAATCTGACCAAAGTGAACGCCAGAGAGATTGGAAGCGAAGCCATACCCGCCTTTGGCCAATTAATTAATGCCATTGTATCTAATGCGATTGTAATCTGGTCGTCGAAAGAAAAATCAACCTGAACAGACATATTCCCATCCTGCCCAAACCTAACCCGCGCATTCTTCAACTCTGGGAATTCCTCTCCAATAGTGAACTCTGTAATTGAAATCGGCCCCTGCCATTAATTCGAGTTACTATGAAGCTTGGTCTCTTTTGCTGTTCATTGTTAAATGCATGATCCAAATTCTTTGCTAACCCTGGAAGAAATGTGGGGTCGTTACGCATATTGGACATGAATTGCGCAACTAGAATATTCAACCAATCGCAGCTTTCAAATGGATGGTTCTTTGGATCATACTTTAACTTTTGTAAAATTATAGAATCGATTGTGTGCTTTTGCTGTACGTTCATTGTAAGGATCTAATGTTATTCCAAAGCTACTTTTGGCTGCATCAGTGAAGTATTTCTTGGCTTCTTTAGTTCAATTTTGGTTTCGCTGGAGTTGCGCAAAAGAAATACTTTGAGCAGAAAGAATATTAACACACACAGTATGACTTGGCCAGCGATAAAGCCTTTGATAAATTCTCCGTTCGCCAACTGAATTGCCTGTGAAGCTTCGAGAGATGCGTCCATTCACAAACAAAAAATATTTTGGGGACTAAATTCCAGTGAATTAGAATCTCTTTAATATTGCTGCTAGCAGTTTAAATCAATCCAGCAGGTTCGGGACTGCAAAGTGAACATTTCGTGAGAATAATAATGCATCGAAAATTCAAAATTGAACTTGACTCTAAACTATTTTTAATCTACAATGATCTCATTGTGTTAAAGTCTGAAGCCCCTATTATCTTTGAAACGTGCTGTGTAAGGTTTCCAATTTTTTTAGCAAATGGAAGGGCAAACTGGTGAACAAGCTGGAAATCAATATTCAAGGCCACTTCCAGTACCTCCTACTAGAGCTGAATCGCCGCAATGGGTTCAGCACCAAAGACAAATGCAGTTTGAAGAACGAAGAGGTTCGGATGTTTCCCAACATTCACATCAATCGCACCATTCATACCACTCTTACAATCAACAGTATTATCCGGAAAGATACAGTCAAATGAGCAATTATTCAAATGGACCATACGCACATTATGATCGAGCTTACTCTCCTTCATATTCTCCAATTCCTCCTGGGCATTACGGAGGTTTGCGCCAAAGACCTCCCCAGAGATATCCCAGTCCTGGTAAATTATCATTTAACGAAAGCATTCCAACCTCCGGCACCACCAGAGAACATTGACAAAGCAGACTCTGCGTCTCTGAATTCAAAAGAAAATACAGCCGATACTGTTACTCTTCCAGGGGAAGCCAATACTCCACCTATAAATTATGCTAATCACAATTATCCTCCTCCAGGGCAGTATGTCCGACCCCAGCTGCCGTATCCCCCACCGCCGATGAACTACAATCAGCCATATTACCATTCTGGACCTGGATACAGGCCGCCAATGAATTATAATAATCCAGCAGGTTTTGTGCCCGTAAGATCTAACTTGGTCAGAGATTTTGACAACATGTCTTTACATTCAGTGGCAACAAACGCTACTGGACAAACCGCACTTAGACCGTTACCTTCAGAAAGCTTAGAATCATATAGACAGCAAGTAAAGAAGAGCAATGACCCAGTCATGCAGTTTGATTTCGCAAAACACCTTATTTCTGTTGCCGAAGGTACAAGCGTTTTAATTGCAGAAATGAGAAAGAACCCACAAGGGTTAGATACACAGAAAATCAAAAAGAACAGGGATATATTGCACGCTGAGGCAGTTCGATGGATAAAGAAATCTGCTAGCAGCCAATTTTTAGGCAAGAATGGACTGCCAGAAGCGTTATTTTTCTTGGCTGATTGTTATGGAAATGGAACGCTTGGATTGACTATCGATCACGATAGAGCGTTTGGATATTATTCTCAAGCAGCAAAACAAGGCCACTCAGCGTCTATATACAGAACTGGTGTGTGCTACGAAGTTGGTGCAGGACCTAAGCGCAATCCAGAAAGAGCGATTCAGTTTTACAAGAAAGCAGCAATTCAGGGAGACACAGCTGCAATGTTTAAAGTTGGAATGATATTGCTGAAAGGAAGTTTGGGACAAACGCCTAATCCAAGAGAAGGAGTAAACTTTTTGAAAAGAGCAGCAACCCAGGCAGACGAGACAACACCTTATGCGTTACACGAGCTGGGTATATTATATGAAGGGCTAGAATTAGACCCAGCTACTGGAGTTGTACCCGTACATTAAAATTTAACGGTAGGATCCAAATCATGCAGTAGAGTTATTCTTGAAAAGTGCAAAGATGGGATATGCGCCTTCTCAGTATAAACTTGGATTGGCGTATGAATATGGGCATATGAGTTTACAGCCAGACCCAAGAAGATCAATAGGGTGGTACACAAAAGCTGCTGAGCAAGGCGACCCTGAAGCAGAACTGGCTCTATCGGGTTGGTATCTCACAGGATGCGAAGGTCTCTTGCCTCAAAACGACAAAGAAGCTTATTTATGGGCAAAGAAATCTGCAGACAAAGGATTGGCTAAGGCTGAATATGCTGTAGCCTACTTTTTAGAGAATGGAATTGGTGTGAATAGAGATTTGGAAGAAGCCAGAAGATGGTATGTGCGGGCTGCTGGCCAGGGCAATCCAAGGGCTATCGCAAGATTAAAAGATAAAGCTCCCAAACAGTCCAATACCAAACCTGCTGAATGGAGAAAGGAATCTGGTGCTAAGGATGGCGACTGTTCGGTGATGTAATTTATCTCTATAATTTTGCAAATAAATGTTTCTTAATATCATTGGTCGTATTTGTAAACCATACATTCAATTCTGAAACACTTTTTGTATGTTGCATTTATTATCAAAAGGTTAGGTACAAATTCTGAGGTTTAATTCGCGTCTGCCATTAATTTGGAGGGAATATCTTCTTGAACTTTAATTTTGCATGCAAGTCTCTGACAATATCTTCACTCTTACCTTGAGAGTCATCAGGGTCTTCACCAGTCGAGCCAATTGCTGAGTGGAGGAGTGCTTGAGTATAAAGATCTTCCGACTGATCGTCATTTCCTTTTTGCCAGGCTTTCATTGCAGGTTTCTTTTTACCTCGAACGATTAACTTGATTCCCTTGAACACCCTTCTAAATGGACCGCTGAGACTTAGACCTTTTTGAGATTTAAGAGCTTTGTTGATGTTGGCGCAAAGCGCTTCAACACATTTAATGGTGGCGGTATCAGCGATTGGCTCTCTCGTGGTAGCAATAAGCAGGATGATCGCGAGAGGTACCAAACCAATAAAGCACTGCCAGTCATAGAAATTAATTTTTTCAATTTGGAGCTGGAATTTCTCAATTGCGGGTAACAGTTCAGGCTCTCCTTTTCCAAAGAAAGGAATTGCAGCTAATATGGTATCCTTTGCTAATTCTACTGGCAACAAGTTGATATTCTTTTTATCTGGACATTCGTTCCATAAAGTTACTATTTCTTTTGACATCTGCTGTAATTCCGCTTCTCCTGCAGGGTCGCCGAGCAAGTGATGTATAATGTGGAAACAGCCCCACATCTTACCAATCCAAGATTCTCTTTGATGAGATAAGGTATATAAAAATCTGGCGGTTGTCAGTGCGGTTTCTCTTGGAATAGACAAAGTTTGCAAGGTGCATTTCAAATGTAAACCAAAAATTCTTGCTGGCAAATCACCAGCCATTCCAGATAGATACGATACTACTTCTAATTTGTTTTGACATGCTTCTAGCTGGCCAGCAAGGAATAGCAATGTTGCTCCGTTCGTGACAAGTTTCAGAGATGTAAAGATATCATTACGCTGGTCATAGCCAGTCGCTGCATCAACATACTGAGCAGGGAAGTTTACATCTCCTTTGGCAATTAGCTTCAACGACAGCGCTCCTAAAGCAAATAGTCTACACATATGGCTCTGCATGCTGTCTTCAGTTATTAGATTCAATCCAAGAACGATGGCGTAGTGGTGTCTTTGAAAATTGCCCTTTTTCAAGAATACTTCGGCCAAAGTGACAAGAGCATGATGTGTAGCATTAAGGATTGAAAATCTGGTATCTCTGATAATCTGTTGAGCTGGCGATAACGCCGCAGGTTTTGGCAAGAAATTCGCTGATGAGTCCTTGCCCTCGCCTGCTTTATCCAGCTGCAACTGTGATGTACCATCCGGCTTTTTGTCTTTGGATGTCGAGGGAACTAGATTGCTTAAACTATAGCCACTGGCACCCTTCCTAGCAACGTAACTCTGAGTGTAATCCTCTTCTTGAGGCACAGGCCGGTCTTGAAAGAATATTCTGTCGAGTTGCTTTCTTTTCCTTTCTTGCTTGCTGAATGCCCAATTGAATTTATATCCTGGCTCTGGCAATACATGGCCCATTATCTTAAGGGATGTGATTAAATGCGATTCGGCTTCATCCAGTTCTTCTTTGAGTAACAAAGCATATCCTAGTTCTCTGTGCCAATTTGCAATTTGAAGGTTTGTAATATCTTTTAACTCACCAGGTTTGGTGTCTTCCGTTAGCTCTAGCAATTGTTTAAAGTACTTGATCGAGTCGCCGATAGATTCCTTTTCGGAGAAATGGTTGGCACACATTTCCGTATATAGGATGCGTTTTGGTTTATGGACAGCGCTGGTATTCATGTAATGGTCCCAAATTTGTACAATGTATCTGTGTCTATTTTGCTCATTCATTTTGCTTTCAAAATATTGTGCTACCAATAAATGTATTTGCTGTCTTTGGTTGTGAACCATCATACTGTAGATGCATTTCCTGACAATTGCAGATTTAAATTGAAAATAAACACCATCCACGCCAGTCCCGCTTTCTTTTGAAAGAAAGCCATATTTATCGGTTGCTAAGAGTCCGTTGAGGATTTGGTTATATTTCTGTCTGTCAAGCTGTTCGGAAGCGCCTGCTGTGCCCGTTAAAAAGAACAAAACATCGTCCAAAGCAAATTTTTGTCCAAGTACAGACGCTACTTTCAGGAAAAGCTGGAAATTTCGGTTCAATCTATCAAATTGTGCTAAAACCATGCTTTGATTGTCATAGCCCAAAACCAGCTTGTCAAAATCGAAATTCACGTCTGGTGTGGTTAATGCACCGTCTTGAGCGATTCTCCATTGACCTGATTCCTTTAGAGCGTAAACCAGAGATCGAATAAAGAATGGATTTCCATCTGTTCTCTTGTAGATAGTTTCTGCAATTTTCTGATCCACACTAGTAATAGCAGAGCCAAACCAAGTTGCAAGAATCAAACTGTTTGTTTCTTCCGCTGTCAATCCACCCAACAAAATGGATTTTGTTCGTGGAAGTTGCTCAATTAATCTATAGATTCTCCTATTATCCTTATTTTCAAATGCAGATTCGGGTCTGGCAAATGCGAAAATTCCGACTTTAGGACAAGCAACTGCCAGTTCTAGTAGCAAATCCCACGATAATGTGTCCACCCAATGAGCTTCTGTAATCATAATAATTATTTTGTTATGCTCGGTTAGTGTGTTTAGCATTTTGGTTAAAATATTACACAAATCTCTGGCATGCAACTTGAGGTGTGCTTGTGCTATAGCGTCCGAGCCGTCGTCATGGTCTTGGGTGACTAACTGCAAAAGAGCTGCTTGGTTTTCACCACATTCCAACTTTTCCATCACCATTCGGAATCTGATTGAAAATAATTCGTCTTCATCTCCATCTATGCCGGCTTCTGGAATTGTGTAGGATTGGCGTCTGTTGGAAAATTTATCCTGGTTTTCTTCAGCTGGTTTGAACATTGACGCTCTTCTGGAATTTTTTCTGTCTGGAAGTGATTGCTTGGAACTAGTGTGGGACGAATTGTTTTCTGCGACATCGCTTAATTCCACTTTTAACTGAACATCTCCTTTCTGATCCTTCTTGTCCTCAGGAGTGGAAGGAATCTTGAATTGTCCCTGTCCATTTTTTGACCCCATGTCGAGGAGGTTAATCATATCATGCACAAGACTTTGGAAAATAAAGAACGAGTTATTTTGTTCGGTCTGAACAGCTTTTCCAGTACTAGCATTAATATTTCGTTACCAAAAGTGACACCCTTGTTTGATCGCCTCTGCTTTTGCATAGTTTGCAAGTGTAGTGAGACCTTGGCCACCTTCAGCATGAAATAATAGAATGTTGACTTCGTTTCCTTCGTTCATTTGATTAATTGTGTCTAGTAGCGCCTTTTTCTCTGCTTCTCTTCCGATTACTTGTGAATTTTGCAGAACGTTCTTTGAGCGGCTATTCTTTTCTGCTTCAGGAGTTGCGTATAGGGGTCTAAAAATAGCAATGGCAGTGTTCTTTCCTTTTACAGTGGTTTCTCCAAGATTTTCAAAGTGGAAATCGTTTTCACACAAGTTGATGGTTTTTTCATCACATAGGATTCCTCTCCTGGCTTCCTTATGGCACATTAACCGTGCGGCCATGTTGATTGCATCACCCATCTACGTTAGCTGATAGACTCACCACAGCATACTCGGCTCTGCCATTTGCCCCAACACCACCAAAAGATACTACACCAGTGGTAATGCCCATCGAAAAATCTTCAAACATGTCCAAAAACTTGTCTCTGATTTCAATGCCAGCATTAATCCCAAGCTTTGAATCGTTTTCATGAGCGAGTGGAGGTAAACCAAAAAAGCACAATATCACAGCACCCTTGTCATCGACATGGAACTGTCTTAAACTTCCGTCGCATCTGTGCAGGGCATTCTGAACCACTTGAATAGCATCTTGCGACTGCTGCAGCAATTCGTCTCTCTGAACACCTTGCAAGGATCCAATTTTTATAAAGATGGTAGTTATTTGCCGCAATTCTGTCAAATTTAATAGTTCTAGTAAACTTGAATCAAGCTGAAATAAATTTGACTGGTTAATGTCGGATTGTAATTTGAATAATGCAGTTCTATCCATGAAAAATTTGTAGAGAGCCATGTTATCTTGTAATTGCTGTGGTGAGGTCATTGGGAAAGTTTCCTCTTTTTCAATTGGTGGTGGAACTCTTCTTTCTGCCTTTGCCAAGCCCGTCAAGATAATACATCTTTTATCATAGTCGCCAAGATTCAAAGTTCGGATATCTACCACCCAAACCAACCACTTGAGTGCTTGATGTGATAAAGCTAATTCGCCTGGAATAAAAATTCAATTACCAGCTTTAGCAAGATCCAATACCTGCGACAGTTGATTAACGCCGTCACCAGCAATAAAATGCTCCCACCTTCCTGGTGATCCGCCAACTAAAACATCCGTAATTAATCCGGCACCAATGCCAAGGTGAATTCTTAGTGTTTTAGTCGCGCAGTCAGTGATATTTATATCGTAAGACCCCAATTTAGTCAACAAAGTAAGGCAGCAGTGGGCTGCCTTGTATACCAATTCTCCCCTTTCAATATCTTCACTGCTATCTGTCATATTTACCGCTGTTTCGCTCTTCCAATATACAATCACGGCATCGCCTTTCATTAGCAATGATTACCGGCAAATTTTATAATATCTCCTCCGTAACTGACAATAACTTCAATAATCTATAATTACGGACAGTTTACCTGGTCTAGATATCCTTTCATTGTTTTACTGAGCAATTCTGCCCCTACCGGACCTCTCTCAGCCAATGCAGCCGTCAATTTGGAGTAACCGCTGACATCGACCATAACCACGGCTGCAAACGCATCAACAGCTTCAGGAACCAACTCTGGTAATTTGGATTCTTTGGTTTCTCCTTCATTTGCTTTACAAAGTCGATAACACAATCTACGAACATTTTTAGAAACAAAATTTGTTATAACTTCGTCAAAATGTGATGCGGTATCACTGCTGTTTTTCTTTGGATCTCCTCCCATTCCGGCTTCGTGAATAACAGTCATAAATGAATGCTCTGGAATTCCAGAAGCAGACGAAGTAACTTCTTTTTCATTATGTTTCGACGTCAACAATCTTTTTGTTGTATGCGATGCCGAAATACTGCTTTGTATATCCTGCATAGAATTATTGTATGTACTATTGAAATAAAATTTGTGACTATGAAAAGGGAATGACGTTCCCGCAGCAACAATGTAAGACAATGGAATTCAGTGGACGAAATACATAGAGATATAACCGAGCTATTTGATTGAATATACACTAATTCCGTATTATTATTTTGAGAGTAATTGGTTTCCCTGTCACTCATAGTGAATGGCCAGTTTGGCATCCATCTTCTTGGAACATTTATAAAATAAAAGCAGAGAATCGTATTAAAATAGGATTTATTGTACGGCTATAAGGTGTGCGATGATACTGTGTTCTACCATTATCAAGGTGACGTGTAATCTTGTCTTCAAATGGAAGTAGGAAAATTCAAATCATTAGGAGAAGGAAAAGTTACCGGTGTTTCAGATCATAAAGCCGCAAATGAATGGAAACCGCCTCTAAGGAGACATATCAATCCTGATGGCATAGTGGAATTTCTTACAATTCGAGTTCGCGTATTAAATGGGGAATCAGGTTATTGCAATTAATATCAGAACATGACTTTCATGCAAGATTCCCTAATGGCTCTTTGTACGCAGATACTGTTTGCAAAGCTATTGCTGAAAAAGAGCAACTGCACGGGACGGAGGGAATGATATTTAGTTTATGGGTTGTTTCGAAAGATCTGGGTGTGTGTTGATTAAATATAGAAATACAGATTAGACCAGACCAGGATATTTTTGAATTGATGGTGTTTTGGAACAGATGGTAAATTGCATTAATCGCAGGGTTTTAAAGTATACGCATTTCCCAGAAGCTGAAAATGCTCAGCATCACATAAATCACCATTGGTTCATTTATCGTAGAGAGGCATCGATAACTATTCGAGAAGAAATAGCGCTTGGAGGCAAAATGGCAATTAACCTCCTCTTTGGCGAAGTACTATTGGATTAAAGCAGGCGAAAAGAAACACTTTAACAAAAAGATGGGTATGCACTCAACTCGCGGCTTCTACAATAGCCGGGATGCAACTGCAAATAGCATATGGCGATTACGACGAAGGGAAAACACCTCCAGGATATTTGAGGTATTTTTAGTTGACGACAGTGATGATATCAGCAGATTAGAGCAATTGATCCCTGTGGGAATGAGCTCAAAGTTGCGGCCTAGCCAATGGGAAGAAATCATCACTGTCCAATATAAAACAATGATGGGATTATCTATTCCAGAAGTTAGAGCGAGGTAAGAACAGCTAATGTCTAGGTTTTTGGAGTTTTCAAGAGACCTCCCCTGCTACGGCTGCTCAGTTTTCCCAGTATGCTCAGAACTACCTCCTTCTGGATTTTTTGAATACAGAACACAAAATTGGTTCATTGGAGTGGGACCGAATGGAATTAATATTATGGATCATGATAATCAAGTAAATATTGGTTTATTCAGAAATATATCGCTAGCGTAAAGTGGTCCGAAGCAACGTGGAGAACTGGAACTGATCAGTTTTACCTGACAAGTTTTAGAAATGGAAAAGCTAAAGAGTTTTATCTAATTACTCCTCAGACGATGATGATAGAAAACCTTTGTCGCAAACTAAAGTACAAGTGGGCAAAAGAATCTGGCATTATTGTAACAAATAAGCCTGGTTCCACGCTAAACCTCACTTCTAAACGATATGCTCCGTTGGAAAAAGTAGTTGTTGAAGAGCCTAAAGCGACAAAAGGTTCAGAGACCAAGGTGGCGAAAAGGACCGACCAGCCAGCAAGACGTGGTTCGGAGAATAGATTGGGCAAGGAAAAACTGAAAGGCTCTCTCGAGCAAGTCGGTGCTTCCATAGAAAGCTTAACAAAACGATCAAAGACGATTCTCAGAGGTTCCGCTGAACAACTCTCTGGTACGATGAACAAGCTTTCATCAATGCTGAATCAAGACGACAAAGTAATTCAAGAGGTAAGAAAAGCAAAGAACGTTGGCACACCAATAACAGCATCTGCCGATGCACTTGATATGATCCAAGATGTCAAGCTTTCATCTTCGAACCCCAACCTGAAAACTTCACAAGAAAATGTAAAATCTCCAAAAGAGAATAAATCTAGAGAGAATCATTTGACCTCGATAGAGAATCTCCAGCACCAACCACAGAAACTCAGGAGTAATGAAAATATCGCGGCTAAACCAAAAGAAGCAAAACCGAAAGAATCAAGTAAACTCGCTGATACAGTCCATACAAATGAAAAGAACGTCAAACCAGCCGGCCAGAAGGATTCTCTTCCAAGCCCTGTTCAAAAAGAAAACGCTACCTCTCCCCAAAAAGAAAATCTTGCAAAGCAAATTGCACAAAAAGAAGGTTCTGTCCAACAGCAAACCTCAAAGTTTTCAAATAAGCCCGACTCGCAACCAAAGCATGCACAGAAGCTATCCAACACCCCAGAGCAATCCACCGCTAAAAAGCTATTAGAAGAACAAAAGACATCTGGGTCAGATAGCCCAAACAGTTCAATAAAAGAGCAAAAACCACTGTTCAATAATGCAAGAGTGCAGAAATCATTCAGACCTAGCTCATCAAGTGTACAAAATAATTCAACAGAAGTAGCGCTATTAGCGCAATTGGATGATTTGGGTAGTTCATTAGATCAGAATGTCAAACTTTCCAGACCGGATTCCTTGAAAAAGATGCGTGGGCCAGTTGCTAGTCCCAAATCAAGACTAACAGAGGCTGATTTTGCTTTATTAGCAAAACTTGATGAAAAACCTAAAGTTGAACAGAAAGAAGAACCCAAACCTGAACCCAAAGAGGAAACCCCAGTCCACAAAGAGCAAGAGATAAAGAAATCCGACAGTAAACAGAATTTAGCCGTTGACTCTCCAGCTCATTCGCGTAAACAATCTGCTGAACCTGGTGGTCGTAAGCAATCAGTTGTAGGCGAAAATCTACAGACATTTGTTAAACCGCAGTCGTTAAAAAAGAAGAATATTGTGGGTAAAATCGCAGAGGCTATTACTCAGCCAATGGAAGTGAATAAGAGGGTTGATCATCGGTTTGATTTGGACCAGCATTTAGGTGGAGTTGGTCCTACTCAGCTGATTGATAAGCGTGAAAATAAATAAGATTAGACGGGCTTGTCATTGGATCTTGCAGGATAACTCTGAAATATAGTCTATTTTTTATTCAATTGTGAAATCAATTCAGTATTATCAACACGGTGCTGCATGATTTTCTTGTCATTCAAGTGTATCACGGGAATATCGTACTGGTATTTGTAATACTGTTTGTTTTCTCGCTTTTCAATGTCAACTATTTTTAGCTCGAATGGATGTGCTTGTTGGATCTGTCTGAGTTGAAAGAGCGCTTCTTCACATAATCCACAGTACTTTTTACTAAACAACACTATTCTATTCATTCAAAAAAGTTTGAAAAAGATAAAAATTGCAACATGGAAATCAGAGAAAAGATTGAACGATTGAAAAAGACTGGAAATGAATACGACTCACTCTTGCTCCAGCAAGAAATAAAACAACTCTTGAAAACAAACAAGCAATATACCAACGAGTACAAACAAGCTGTGATACAATCCCTATCCCTGCAAAAGAAAGATTACGGAAAAGTAAAGTACAAACAGACATTGCAAGAAACAGTTGGATTACTACAGAACGCAATTGACCAGTCCAATCAACAGAATTCTGTATTGAACGACAGTAGCAAAATTATCCAAAGCACGGATGAAAAGTACGATGGAATCAGCGGGTATATGCAAGTCTCTAAATCTATTTTGAATGAATTAAAGAAAAAAGACAAGACGGATTTGGTTTTGTTGGGGGCTGGGTTACTGGTATTTGTATTTACTTGTTGTTATATTATAATAAAGCGGCTATTTTGGTGAATTGCTGCTCTCTTGGTAGTCAATCATTAAAACCTGGGCAAATCAATTCACTCCTTTATTGGTAAATCAAATCAACCCTGCTCTTTCTCCATCTACATTAAACACAGCTTACCCAGGACTCTTCTGTTCAAAATCACGCTTAATTTGTGCAAAGATTAAATCAACACAGAACATGGTCTGTGTAACCCCCCACAATAGTGTGATTGCATAGTAGAAATTCGCATTACCTGAGCCATTGTATATCCACAGATTGAAGAATAGCGGGCCGAGGATGCAACAATACAGGAATCCAGATATTGATAGGTAAATGTAGCCTAGATTAGCTTGGTTTACCTGTATATTTCAACAGTTCAGTATTAACCAATAAGAGCGTAGTGTACAATGGTATATCAGTCACAGATGGATAGCTCTTGAACATACTGATAAATGCAACTATTAACCCACTAGCTAGAATTGGTTTATGCGAAAACTTGATTAGTATCGGGATGGTAAAAATGAATGAATTGACATGGAATACAGAGTAGAAAAATATCCGGAATTGTTCAAATACTTCTTGGAAGAAATACCAGAATAATCCCACATTCGGTCTGAGATCTGTAATGAATATAATTGTCTTGTACGATTCCAAATAGTCATTGTTGAACAAGTAGGATAAAAAGTGTAATCCAGCAAGGTAAAATACAAACTCAACTATTCCTTTTCTTTGTTTGAGGATGAATATGCACGGTGCTAACAATACTAATGGATAAAGTGATAGCCAGCAGGAAATTGCACAACAAAGCATTGATAATCTTCTTTTTCCCTTTAATGCAAACAATATAGAATATACGATTGATAGTGATGTAAAGATATTGATGCTTCTTGATAGAAATGTAATGATTGAAAATGGATTGAATAGATAGATTGACCCAATGTCTGTTGGCACTAGTGGGATATCTATTGGTCTAGTTGGATCGGTTGGTATTAGCGTTTCATCTTCATTTGGATCTTTCCATTCTCGTTGTACGACTGGAGGCAAACTATCTATTTCTTCAATTTGATCAATCTCTACAGTATCGCGATTATCCTCAGTCTCTTGCTCTTCCTCCTCTTTAACCGCTTCTTGCTTTTCATTTGCTTTAATCGTTTCTCCAATGTCCTGTGCTTTCTTTTCATCTACAACATAATCAGGCCAAAAATCCTTATTCTGCTCAACAACTTTAAACTCTGCAATCTGTACCAGTGCTTTAGCAATCAGATAGTCAACAAAAAGAAACAAACAAACAATCATGAAATCATTAAAGTATCCAAACAGCAAAAATACAGGCGGCTACATTAACAACAAAATACAAGTTTAAATACTCCACCATCGTATACTGGTATTGAATTTTTGAATAGGTGGATTCCTTCCATTAGTGACTTGTATGAAGTTATTGGAGTTGAGATTTCTACTCTTTGGTCGAGGAGCAGGTAGAGGGTTGGAAAGTAGAATACTAGGATTGCCCGTAGCAGGATTCCGTAGTATAGAGGTACTCGGAGTAGTTGTAGTTCCTGCTCTCTTGGTTTTTGTAATGTCGACATTTTAGATTTGAAAAAGTGGTTTCAATTTATACGAGGACTAGTGGTGTAATACAAGTATATCATTCGTTAAACAAATTGTATCTATCAGGCATCCGGTACTGAATTCCTAGCAAGATACAATACTGCACTCTGATATATAACTTTGGCCAATCTAATGCCTTATGCGGTATAATATTCGGGTTGATGTAATATATCCAGTTTTTACTATCGCTCATACATCACGCCGGTTTCCTTTTCCAGCACATTTTTCAGGTGAACCTTGTACTCACAAAAGCACTAAATAAAAGTGAATTAAAAGCAAGAGCAGCACCGTAACAAAAGTATGCTTGGAACAATCCTCTACCTCTGAAAAAGTAGTTGTGAGAGAATTTTCTAAGAATTTTCGAGTTTCAAGGAATGCTTTCAGTGACTATCACACTTTCTTTTCTAAAAATAATGCCAGACGATTTCTACCAAATTGTATTCACATATTACCAATATTTATCGATAAGAATTATTTCAAATTCACTTGGATTACTAGGCTCTGTTTGCTTACTACTGGTACTTGCAATTAACATAGAAAAATATAAATACAAATCCAGCATTTTGTTCTCTGGTTAAAATATTCGCCATTCTGGACTTGCTTTATTCACTTGGATATTTAATTCACATTCCGTTAGAAATGCTCAGCATTTATAATTCAGTAAGAGGAAACCAACGGATTGTTTGGATAGAGTACTTGGACAGTTTTACTAAATTGATATTTGATTCAAGTCAATTCGCAAACATTATCCTTGCAGCCGTATTTTCAATTATTTCTTATCACACTATTTGCAAGAAAGCGTCATTCAAGCACAATGTTTTATATATTACTATTGGATGTGCGATACCACCACTTATCTATGCGCTGTTTTGCGATTATCTCTTTCCATATATATTTGGCATTCCTGACACGTAATTGCTTTTAATTTAGGTACCTTCAGCCATTCACTGTTTTTATTCCATTGGCTTCCATTACAGCTATAATTGTACTGACTGTATTAATGGGAGAACGGTTAACTAGAATCAAAAAAGATATGTTAAAGAAATTAAAGTTCCTGCTGTTGACTGTGAATATATCGAATGTATTTGCTTGCACTCCGAGGATATTATATGCGGTTGCCACTTGGAAAGGAGTGACGGATAATAACTTGATTAATATTGCGGACATCATTGGACAAGGCACTAAAGGGCTTGTTCACTTTACGTTCTTATACCTTGTGTATATCAAGAAATCCAACCCAGAGCAGCGTGCAGTAGTGGATTTTGAAAAGTCACTTCAGACGGACCCGCCTATCGAAGGAGAGTTCAAGAGCTTATGGCGGTCAGGACAGAAATCACCTTTTTATATAGAAGATGGAAGTAGACAAGAGGATATTATTAGTACATCCGCAACCAATACGTTTGGTATTAATTCTGTCTCTCCTTTAGATAACTTGGATGAGTTACTGAATAACACGTCGGCCCCAGTAGATTTTGAATTTCCTTTAGAAATTGTATGAAATAAATAATGTATATGCAACCTGATTGATTGCTGTATGTCCTCTTGTGCAGCTGGGATTCCTTGAATTGACAAGGCGGTGCCGATTATCCGCCTTCTAGTAGCTAAATATCCACACTCTGCAGCAGTTCCTTTTGATTTTGATTCGCCAACAGTTGCAGAATGAGTGGCGTGAGAAAGTTTCACAAATATGGTTACGTGGGGATCGATTAAACGCACATTGACTAATGAAAAAGACTACGAAACACTAATTGACAAGGCAACAAGTGAAAAGTACCCAAACCTCAACATTGAGAAAGCTTCCAGGCTAGTCTCAATTTCAAATCCACAAAACAATAATCAAATCATCAATGGACTAATGGAACGGTTGAAAAAGAAAAACAAAACAAGGAGAGAAAAGGTAGTTCAGCTATTTGATTTCCTTGTAAAGAATTCGCAAGATTTTCAAGAATCGCTTGTAAATTATCCCCAGTTTCCCCAATATTACTATTCACTGGTAAGAATGAGTTTATTGTAGCCGCTTAGCGCTAGTAAAGTTGAATTACTGCAAATGATACAGGAATGGAGTTTGTTGTATGGTGAAGGGCCATTCGGGCAGCAATTAAAGAGTTTGGCAATCGCATGCTCGGAAGGAATGGAAGAACATCTGCAACGTACTCTAGATTAATGTAGCTATTCAGCCAATGAACCTTCCAAGTGATGGAGTGCAAGTCATTCTACCAATTGAAAATATGACGATTGAAGATGAAGCAGCAAGAGTAATTGAACATGTCGAAATGGTCAAAGTTACCTGTGATTTATTTGTCGAAGCGTTGAATTTCAATACCAAATACTTGGGAGATAACAATTTAGCCCGTGACTTGCATAGGCAATGTACAAAATTAAAAGGAGCAAACGATGCTTGGATTAGCGACATAAACCCGCAAAGCGAATTCGCTCTGGATCTCTTATTACAAGCTGGCGATCAATTATCATCTGCATTCAGCACTCTGTCTGTAATTAAAGAACAAGATGAATTGAAAAAGGCAGAGGATGAATTAAAGAGAGCACAAAAGAAATACCAGGTAATATTTGCTAATATAGCAAACGCTTGAGCGAAACGGAAGTAGTGTGCAAACTACACAGGCCAAAGACACGAGAAACAAGCAAAAACAAAAGGAATCTGAAATTGCTGTCGGAAGGGATGTTGTTAATACAGCGAATGAAAATCCATTTGAAGTATTTCCTAACCAAGGATCCTCAAAAGATGGAAAGTTGATTGATTTTTAAAATAAACATTCTCAAAAGAATTGGGATTCCAGTTGTTTGGCAGTGGGTTCTCAATTCCTTTGTATTGGCATGAATTTTTTATGTTCAAGAAAAGAGAATCAGCTAAAAAACAGACACTATTAAAGAATTCACAGATAAAAAAAATAACAAGGGAATTCAATGATCATTACAAATCACAAGTTCAACTAAAAAACCTGTCTTACTCAGTCTTTACTTCATATTCAATCTACTCTACCGAAAATCCGGTTTTGATTGAACCCCAGTTCCAAGATATTCTTATTCCAACAGTGTATTTATGCTGGCAGTATCCTATCGTACCACTACTATTCACTCCAAAACAAGTAGTTACGAATTACCTGTACAATGGTGCTGATTTGATGGTGCCAGGGATAATTTCAATTACAAGAGAATTTGAAGAGGGGGATATTGTTGGGATTTCTTGGCCTGGAAATCCATATCCTCTTGTTGTTGGAAGAGCATTGAAAAGTAGTATGGCATTACGAAATGAAAAGGAAGGAAAAGCAGTACAAAACTTGCATTATTATGGAGATTGTTTGTGGGAATTGGGAGATAAATCTGAACCACCTATTGCCGTGCCAGAATTAGACAACCTTGCATTGGCCGATGGTGATGACAGTGAGAATAACCCCAAACAAGATCAAAGTGTTGCAGACAAGCTGGAAATCAACCAAAATATCACTACAGATGGAATTCAAGAAGAAATGACCAGTGATGTAATGGACTTGCTATTTGAAAAAGCATTCACGAGCTCAATCATCAAAATGGCAGACAATATCTTGCCATTGAGTTCATCCATCTTTTACTCTAATCACATGCTGCCAAGCAAACCAACAGGAACGAATTTGGATATAAAGAAATCGAGTTTCAAGAAATTATCAAAATTCTTAAAGATTATGGACAAGAAAGGGTTGATTAACACCAAAGAAAAAAGTGGAGATTTGTTTGTAATGTCAATCAATAGGAATCACCCACTGATCATTGGCAAGGAGGCACCAAAAGAAAAGGTGGTTATTAAACAAGAAACAAAACAAACAATTAAACACCAAGAGCTGTACAAACTGCCATCAAATGGGCCGTTAAAGAGGCTAGTGCAAGAATTACCAAAAGAATATCTCTTAGAGTATTACGACCAAGATGCTATAGACAAACTCTTGAGTGCTTATTACACTCGACAGAATCTTGTTGATCCAGCCAACGGACGAAATATTAAAGTCGATCCGTACCTATGCGACGCTCTACTGGCCAAGCAAGAGTACTCGCAAGACTACATGCAACGTGATATCCTTAAAGACCGATTCATTCAAAAAATGCAACCATTCTACCAATTGCACCTCCCCAATGAAATAGTCGTCAAGTAGACACTCCTAACATAGACGCGGCAAGCTCGTGCCAATCACAATCCAAATAAAACGAAGACAAGGAAACAAGATGGTCACTCTAATCAGCAATCTAGAAACGTTTCAGATTAATCCAGAAGAATTTAGTGAAGTTCTTAAAATCAAGTGTGCAAGTAGTTCTGCTGTCAATGTTGTCGATAAACGAACGCAAGTTATGGTGCAAGGAAGTAATGTAAAGCAAGGTAAATGGGGGTTTACGTAGTTGTTGCGTGTTTGAAGGATGCTGGGTTGCCAATTACCATGCAGAATGATAAATTAATGCCAAGCAAATTCGTATCTGTAATATAATGGTTTATTTTACCAAGAACTATATCAATAGGCGATCCGAATTCAAGATCGTCACGTATTTTGCTCAACCACTAGCTGAGATTGGAAAAATATGTGTTTCTTTCGGACTGACGCTGCTTCCCAGTTTGAAATTTTCTGATTGCCATTTTCAAATGGAAAAGCCAGTTCTCAATCCCCTAAACCAAATTGAAATACAAGCCGAACGGATGAGCAAAGACCTTGTAGAACTTCTTCACTCAATTGATTCAAGACTACAGGAATACGCACATTACACATCGGACTCACTGGAAATACAACGAGACGCTACTTTAACGCTGTGCGATCAGATAAATACCGCAGTCCAGAATGGATCTAAACTTATACAGAGCATGGACGAGATTATGCTATCGATAGACTCGCTGTATTCGCTTGGAAATGAGCTGCGGCTTGTCCAAGCAGTTCTGACGCAACTGGAAGCCGCCTACGAACAAAAAAAGAAAATTGTCAAATAAATGCTATTCGCAATCTCTGTCCACCATAATTGAATCCAACTGAAGCTGCTCGATGGAAATAATTAAGCTTGCAAATCAGGTGTGACACCAAAAGTGGCTTATGAGCAGAAAAAGAACGCTCGTAAAACTTTCCAAACAAAAATGCTAGGCAATTTGATTGTCGGTGTAAAAGATAGCGTCGACGATGACCAAGATGTGTTTGCAGATCGAGAAGCAGATGCCACAATAAAAAAAGAAACAGATATAGACATGGAACAAGAGATAGATAACTTGGAATTACAAATCGATCAAGTATTTCTTTGCGATTGGGATGGCTGCGGTATCCATCTGGAAGACTTGAAGCAGCTGGTTCTCCATGTCAACAACCATGTTGATTCGTTACCGTGGAGCGACGGCGGAGATAACAAGTGTAGATGGAAGAAATGCTGGAATACTCATTCGTTCCAAAACAAACTGAGAATGACTGGTAGCTATTTTTAACCTAGAACATATGCGAGCGCATACTCTGGAAAAACCGTTTGAAGTACAATTTGCTAACATAGTGTCCAGTTAAATCGTGCGGTCTGAAATTTGCTATTCGATCTAACTGCATGGCTCATGGCCGGACAAGACATAACAGGTCATTCAAGCCTATAGTAGTCGATATTTCCAAAGACGAGGAAGTCGAATACCAAGATCCAGAAGAGGAAGAAGAATACAAACGCAGAAAGGTGCGAAATGACTAATTGTAGCGCAAGCCAGTAAAGAGAAGCGAAAAACAGCGTGAAAATGATATTCAAAAAGAATTGAAAGTATTTCAAGATTATCAACGACAACTGGAAAAATACAGCGATGTTTTCGAATACTGTCAATCAGAAACACTTGCGTCCAAGACTCGACTTGAAATTTTATCGGAATATTGCGATGATCGGTATAAACTTGAATTGGAGGAGCTTGCTGGTGAATTGGAACAGACTGAATCGTTTGTCAACGAAACGCGAGATATGATTGCTAACCAAGTTATTCCCATGCTGAGTGACTAATGTAAATAAATTTTATTGTTTTAATTTGGGATATATAATCCGAGTTGTCTATCCCAAAAATTTAGCCGAATGAAATATTTTATTGAAATCTGAATTAATCCATAAGATTTAGTGCTACCATCTTGCTGCTTTTTTCCGGTCTTGGTGGTGGTGCTTTGACAGGCGCTGCCTCGAATTCTGCAAATGGATTTAAAACATCAGGCCGACTTGGGATCGGAGGGGATTGAGAGGCATTAAACTGATAAAACGGATTTGGACCGTCTACTAATGGCACATCAGGCAGCGACTCGGCTTCCCACCATTTACTGGTATTTGAGGATGGTGGGGGCAATTGCAGCGATAAATTAGACAGGGTAGGATCTTGTCTGATTTGGCTTTCAACTTTTTGCTTCAGCTCCTTGTTGATTTGCAAAACATCGACTTCAAACACTGCCTTCACTAACATCAGCTATAGGTACCTGGTCTATGATCGGACATTGTTTGTTCTCCACGACTGTATTCTACCAAACTAATACCTTTTCCTTTGTACAAGACTCGATCGGTCCAAGCCGGAACTCTATTCTTTTCGCTAGTATCATAAATAGTAGAGTTATTGTCATATTTGTAAGTTGGGTCAAATTTCGGAGGGGTTTCGGTGAATCCGTAAAAGGCAAACTTTCGGCTCATTTGCTTGGTTAACTGGTCGTTTGCCAACAGCCAGTTGTAATCCTTTTCTGCAATCTTTGCCCTCACCTAATGTTAATTTCAATTACCGCGCTGTTATCTCCGTCAATTCGGTAATTGAAATCTCCAAACCAAAATACATTGTCATGATCAAGTAAATTGGTTCCTTTAAATTTCAATCCGCTAGTAATTGTATGGTAATCTCTATTTCTATCTTCTACCATAGATTGCCCAGCAGCAAAGTGGGCTGTGACAAATGCCATGCTCGTATCATCAACTTGCATTCTGATGCCGATACCACCTTTGTTTGCAGCCATTCCCATTAAACCAGTCTACTTTTAGATCCAGTTACTTTAATCGAGCAAGTTTCAAGCGATCTAATTCTGCTGGCAATATCCGGTTTAATGAAAACAAACACTCCTAACGCTACCAAGTGTAACGATCTTAGCAATACGTATTTACAGCCCCTTAATGAATTTAAGGATTTCAATAAGATAGCTTCCCATTCAAGCTTCAATTTGTTTGTATCAGCAGTAATATACTAGATTTAAATACAGATTACCTCCCCTGGTGTCAATTGAATGAGTTCTTGGCACCCAATAACTACGATATCGGCAGGTTGCGTAAGTTTAGAAATCAGCCACGAATCAAGGGGTTCTCCACTTGGACTCTGCACTCTGCCGTTAAAGTTGTAGGTTCCGCAATACAGAACGATTTTAGATTTTGAAGTATATTCCGACACGCGTTCTGCCAGATAATACTTTACATTATCATTTTTAGGGGTTGAAATAACAAGCCCTTCTTTCAAGAGTAAATCAATAGCTTCCTGTCTACTTTTGTCAACAAAGTTTGAAACATAAAATCTTCCAACAGATTTTGCAGCATCGTCCAAGAAACCAAATAAGCTTTGTTTCCCATTTCTAGTGTAGGATGATTTCAATGCACCGGTGCCGGCATAGATTTTGCTTAGCCTGTCTCCGTTATCGGCCCAGATATTGTTAAATGTGTTTACAAAAATTTCTTGCTCCATTCCAATTGGACGCATGCCCAGTTGTTGCATCCACAAGTTCATAGCATCTCGTGCAATCATGCTAGATTAAGAAAAACGTACGTTTGGACAACATTAGTTCTGTCCAGACAATCCAAGCAGTTTGTTCTAAATATTCCTTGTTGCTGATGAATAAAGGTTTCCATGGACTTGTCATATATTGTAAACTCAAACTCCCGCAGCGGGCTCCTCATCGAATAGGATAATTCCTCCAGCTAAAATTAGCTATTATTACTCTGTCGAACTGATCCCTCTTTACGATCGCGTGGAAATCAAATGAAAAAAATTGAACATGATTAGGAAATACTTCCAAAGATTCAACAATCTCCTTGTATGTCTTCCCCAATTCGTATTCGGGTGACGATTGGGACTCTGACAAAAGAGAGACGATTTGAATATGTTGATACAGGTCAGCAAGCTCGTCAAAGTGCTTCTTTGTAGAGTGAATGGTTGATTCTTTTCCTCTGGATATTTTTACTTTGTGTTGTACTTGCATACCAGTTTGTTCCCAGAATAATGGCACACTTCCTCTTAGTTGAACGAATGAAAACTTGTGGCTCTGCGAGTAAATGAGGAATTCAGACTACTGTAAACAACAAAATACTTCAACAAAGTTTGAAACGTGTCCATCGTCATCGATCCCGCGAGCGTTAAATCGTGTCCCGGCTCTATTTGAGCTTAGTCTTGAAATAATCCCAATATCCCATTTTTTTGCAGCAAGTGTAACCTTGTCCTGACCCACGAATCCTTGAATAATTGGAATCAATAGTCCAGATTTATCCACTTCGTGCGCAGTGGTAGAATCCAGCTCTTGTTGTTTGATTCGAATCAGTTCAGAAATTATACTTTTGTTCCACACATAATTCATATCCACACTGTCAACAATCCCCAAACCACTGGGATTCGATAGTCTGGTCTGCAAATTTCTAGTCAAATCAAAGGTGTTGCTGTAGTAGAATGACCCAGATTGAAGCAATTTAATCAATTCCAAACAAGCTGCGTTAATTCACAAATACGATGAATAATTGTATCCTTCTCTTCCGGTTCCGAGCTTACCGCTACTTTTTCATACTTGCTGGAAGTAATACAGTAAAAATCTACTCTCCTAATTACAAAAATATCATTTCCTTCAAATTTGGCTGCAAGTTCATGTTCTGTGACAATACCAACAAATAATTCTTATAAAATATAAAGTACCAGATTCGACTGCAAGTATCCCAAGGCATCCTTGTACCGGCCTTTGATAGAGAAGCGCATATCCAGATGTTTGGGCTGTAAAATTCGCAGTGCAGCTTCCATCCTTATTTGCTTGCAACAATAATCCGGTACTTGATATATTTGAGGCTGGTCGTAGAAGAATTGAACGGGGATTTTCCTTGAATAGCACTGTCGTCATATTTAAGATTTCAAATCAAGATTTACACAAAAATGAAATTTGAAATGTGGATAATCCTGCAAGATCAGGTACTTTGATCAATTCTGGCAGAGCAATTATAAAAGATCAGCAATGGATTTATTCAGTAAAGTTGAGCAGCTTTACTGGTCAACGGAATGTAGGAAACGTACATGTCTCGTTTTTGGATTACTTGACCATCCTTCTTTTCCACACAATAGATTTGTTGAGGATCTCCGGTAGGGATGAATAATCTTCCACCTTCTTTAAGCTGCTCGATCAGCTTCCAATTAAAAACTATTACCTGAGATGGAATAGTAGGGTGGTATGCTCCTACATGAATTGCATCAAAAGGTCCTTCCTCGGAATATCCAATGCGACCATCAGCTACGGCAAATTTCAATTGATGTTGGAGTAGCTCTGGATTTTCGGCCAACACGTTATTTACAGCCTGCTCAATGAGTTCTACGATATGATCAATCCCTACTACTTTGCCTTTGCGTCCAACTAGATGCGCAAAACACGCAGATAAATAGCCTGAACCCGAGCCAATATCAAGAACAGAAGCTCCTTCGTAGCAGCTAGGCTCAAGATAATCCAAGGCATAGGCATGCATGTGCGGTGCAGAGATTGTTGCGTTATACCCAATTGATTGGGGAGAGTCGAAATAAGCTTCCGAGTTTGTCCTGCAGTAATATTTCCGGTCCACTAATTTCATGGCTTCACAGACTCGGTCGTTGCTTACTATTCCATGTTCTAGGTTAGACCCAATTACTATAAAGATTATGTACTAATCCTGCGTTTGTCGAAGAACTACAATGCCAAGCCATTTTCAAAGAGCGAAAAATTTTATTTGAAGAATGAACGATAGCGCAGCTCATTCAAAATGTATCTCTTGTCCATATCCAACCTGGTCATCATTTCTCTGTTTTCTTGGGCTCGTCTGTAAAGATATTGCATTACAATTGGGACCGGTCCGTAAGGTATATATTTGTACACATTGTACCCATCTTGCGCTAATTTGAAAGTAATGCTATCCTGCATTCCCATAAGCTGGCCAAAGCGGACATTTGAAGTTGGAGTTGCCAGCCTGCAAGCTTTTGCAATTGAATCTTGATTGTGAGAAGCAACAAAAAGAGGTACTTGATTTTGGATCAAGAATTCAACTGCAGCATTGTACTGGTCGTTAGTTTCCTTTAAGGTATCATTGATAGGAGATGGTGATCCCCTTTGTTTCGCATACATTCTTTCATGATCCATATAGGCTCCTCTTACCAATTTCACGCCTATAGTTACGCCTTCCCTTTTCAATCTTTCCAAGTCTCTTTGCATTCTTTCAAGCCCTGTTTTCAGATACATTTGGTAAGTTTGGTAGATGTAGCCTTGGGGAAACTGTCTTGCATAACCCAGAATAATATCATCGATCGCAGGCGTAAAATAATCATGTTCAGCATCCATAATCAAGAATACTTTCTTTTGTAGCGCGTATTCGCAGATTTCGTTCATTTCACTGAGCAGCAGCTTAAAAGTCTGGATATCTTTTTCAGTAATTGATTGGGGATCATCCAATATTAATTGGTGAGAATGGCTACCAAAGATGGATACTGCTGCAGCAATATCGGAAAACGACAATTCAGCGCTGCTGCCAAAGATTGAAGGGTCCAAAAGGGGGAAAGCATCCTTGAGCAACGGGAGATTTGCTTGCGAGAGTCTGCCAGCAGTAGAAACAAAGTCAAATTGATTCTGCAACTGTTTCAGATTATAACTCCATCGCTTCAGTAATGCGGGTGAGACTAATGCTGTGAACTTTACTGCCATAAAGTTTTCTGGAAACTTGCTCGCGCCATCGATGCATTCTTTCAAATCTCTGGCCATCTTGCGAGTATATTCAACTGCTTCATCTCCTTTGCGTTCTAAATCATCAACGTCTGCCTCAACAGCCAGAGCCAAAACAGTTTTGATGTTCGATTCCTTGAATTTGCGCATGGTAGGTATAGTTTGTTTGATTGTTTCTCCGCCTACATGAGCATTAATTACCGCAGAATACTTGAAAGAGAGTGTTTTTAATCATGCAGTTGATAGCAGGGTTGTTGAGGTTGATAAAAGTCGGAAATGCAGAAACAAGCGGTTTGATCTTTGAGAGTTTCATTACCGCAAGTGAATTCAACAGATCTACCGTTGATTTGTTCTTGTAAGGACGGTTGATTGTTGCGAAAGACCTGGTCCAATTCAGCATGTAAATGAAAAAAGTTAAATGGTCACCAGGATGGGAGTTTAGGCGATACCAATCCGTTAAAACAAAGACTTTATTAAGAAAAAATAGCATCAACGCGATCAACTTGAGCTGCATCCGCTAGCATCATATTTCTTGCCTTGAACATATACAATAGTTTGGCTGCATCGGTCAATTCTCCTCCATCATTCATTTCATCGCTTTCATTTCTTGATGCTGATTCGGAAGGTGATATTTCGATATCTGCGATGTCTGCCAGCTCATCAAGGAAATTCTTTGATAGGGTTGATTGGTAATTAGATTTGACTTGCGATTCAGAGTACACGGAATGATAGATTGATTCGGAAACAGTGTCTTTGGGAGCATCGTGATGGTAGCCATACTGCTTTTCCACAGCTTGCTTATCATACACAGTCCGATATTGCGAGGGTTCATATTTGAAATCAGTGTTTCTCGCCTTTGGATAATCTCTTGTCACTGAATCATGCGTAGTTTCCTTATGGCTAAAGTTTTCAGCTTCCATGAGTAATTCATCCAAAAAACTAGGCATTTCCAGTTTGCGGAGAGACTCGTCCCTATCAACCCCATTAATTATTGGTGAAATCGGGTTAACTAGTGGAGACCTTGGTGATCGTATTGGCGATGAGGTATGAGTTGGCTGTTCAGCAGGCAACAGGAATTTTGGTATAAGTGAAAGAACAAAATTTGCTGGTGTTTGAATGTTGGATTGATGGAACCTATTCATTATTTGATGTTGTATCATTTCAGCGAGTGAAGAGTCCGTCGGTTCGGCTGATGGGGGATTTGTGCTAGCGTTTATTCTAGATCTGATAGAGTGGAGGGAAGAAGGAGGAGGTTCTCTCCAGTCTCCGCTTTTGCGCATGTTGTTAAACTGTTCTTGAAGTCCTTGCAGCTTTGGAAGTACATTTCTGGAGAACAGAGCTTGAAAGAATCCACGAAGAAAGGTGACTATTGCTGTTAATATGATGAAGGGGATGCCCAATGCGAATATCCAGGCTGAAAACAGGGTTGATATGATGTAAAATGGGATCAGTGGGATTATGAGGACTAGCAGGAGTAATTCCATTTGTTGACAGAGTGAAAAAAGAACGTGAAAACTCAGGTGAGCTTATCGAACGAAAAATTCAATTGCAAGTATTTATTTAGTGTATGAAAATGATTTAAGCGGATCCTTTTTGCGTTTAGAACTAGCTCCTTCTACCTTTTTGAATTTTTTCCCTCTTCTCTTCTTTTCGATTTTGAAAGGCACATATCCTGAACTGTTGCCAGAGGAAACCGTCACCTTACCTTTCGGGAGCATATAGTCGGGAACATGTCGCATATGACTCTGAACTCGGGTAGGATGGATGGATTTATCGTGGCGAAGCGCTTGCAAATCAGCTGGATTATCTTCAAAGTGAGTCTATGTCAGCATATTCGTTACCTTTAGTTTTTCAGAATTAATAATTTCATTCTTGATTTCCTTGAGACGAGCCTCTTTGACAACGGTGGTGGATACAGCACGCAGTGCATCTTGACACCGATATCTAAATCTTTCAACTGGAGTCATATCAAAACTGAACGGAAGGAGTTCACGGCCCAATGCTACCATCAAATTGGAATTACCCTCTTGCTTCTTTAATATTCTTGCCAAGATTTGCTCGTCTGAGGGTACCTTGATTGCCTTTGAAGCGGATATCTTGGCTCTTTTCCTTTTATAGACAATCTTTTCATCTTCCTCCGGCACAACAAAAGACAATGCGTAACCCTTATTGCCTACACCTCTAGCAGTTCTGCCCACTCTGTGTTGGTACTGTCTCGAGGAAAGCGGCATGTCAAAGTTGATGACAGCCGACACATTCTTAAAATCGATACCCCTGGAAACTCCATAATCTTCATCTTGCTTTATCTTTTTCCTTTTCTTTTTGTCTTCTTCAACGACTTCTTGTTCCCCCTCATCATCTGAATCCAGAACTAACGATTTCAAGTCTCCGCTTTCATCGGTTGCAATTATATAGTCATAAATACCTCTGTTGAACTCTTGTACTATGTGAAAACGAGATTTCACTGGAAGTTCTGAATTCAACGTGCAGCTTTTGATTCCAAACTGTTCCAAGAATAGCCGCAACTTGTAGCATTTTTCAATCGAGTTGACGAAAATGATAGATTTGCTTGAGCCAAAAGGATGGACTTTGAGTTTCAACATGAATAAAGTCAATAAATATTTCTCTTCGTCAGAACAGCTGAAATTAAGTTTCAATTACGTAGTATAGTATTGGGTCAAGAGGTCATCTTCTGCAGACTCTTCCAATTTCAAGATAGCTGGATTTTTTAGCACCAGCTTTTTCAATTTTTCAACATCTGGCGATAGAGTAGCACTCATCAAGTAACTTTGATATATTTGAGGCAAGTGCGCCAGTATTTTTTCCACATCTTCATCATAGCTACATCAAGAAAGGCTTACCCGTAAGACAAAATTAAATCTGCTTCGTCAACAACCAACGACTCCAAATCCGATAAATCTACACTCTCAGTTTGGAGATGCTCGCTGATTTTTGCAGGAGTCGACACAATAATCTGCGGTTTTTCAGCGAGTAAAGGACTATGTTAAAGCCTTGATACATTTGGTCTTTTGTTGCGGTATCGCCAATAGAAACATTTAATACTTTTACAACTGCGGTGCAATACATGCATAACTCTTTGATATTCTGGGTAACCTGTTGTGCTAATTCTCTCGTGGGTACAAGAATCAAAGCTTGAGTCGACAGAGTTGCCTGAAATTACTTTTTAATTTACTTTGGATAAAATCTTTTGAATGATTGGAATACAATACGCTGCTGTTTTTCCAGAACCTGTTTTGGCTCGCGCCAAAATATCCTTTCCGTCCAGTGCAAGTGGGATTGCTGTTTCCTGAACTATCGTTGGCGATTTGTATCCCAATTTTGCTACTGCTCGCAGTAAGCGAGGGTCTAAATCCATTGATTCAAATGACATTTTTTTAGTTTTCAAAAAAAAAAGAAAAAAGCTAGACCAATTTATTTCACATTCGTCCACCATTTGTACAACAATTCACTGCTCTTTAATTCTCTTTGTAGTTCCATCGCTAATAAGGCGTCCTTAATTGTTATTCGCTTTTGAGTTCTCAGTCTTGATCCCGCTCTAACTATGGCTGCAGCTTTTCTTTCCAGAGCTTTTCCTTTAACTTCTTTAGGGACTACTTTAGGAGTAGAAACTGCAGCTATCGAAGCACCTGGTAACATCCACGACTTCATCGTACCACCGGCAGCCATCTTTGCTGCGTTATTTGTCATCTTATTCTTGACTGCTTCTGGTAAATCCTTCTTTGTTGCAGGTCTCTTTGGTTTCTTTTCGCTGGCGACAGACACAGATTTGGGTGTTGATATATTGGTATTTATGGTGGATGCAACTGAAGTGCTGTTGGTGATTGCAGAACTAGTCAGGCTTTCTTGATTTTGCTCCAAATCTTCCGGAGTAGGTCTTGGACCAACAATTTCCAATAACTTTTCTTGTTCAATTCTTTCGTCGTTTTCAATGTTTAATAGGGTTTCACGCACATTACTCTCCTCGATAATTTCCAATTCAATGTCATTTGATGTTCCAGAATCAGGGTTTTTGACAAACACATCATATTCCACTGACGAGCGATGTTCTGAAATATTGCACATTGATGATAAAATGTTTGCAATGTATGCGTCTGCTGCTTGAGATAAAAACAACGAAAATGAATTGTCCACAGCAGTAATATTACAAGATTTGGCTGGATTAGTTATAAATACCTAGCTCTAAAACTTTTTTCTCTAATGCGTTAATGTTAAGGAACGGAACTTCCTTGTATCTTTCGCCAGAAGAGACTCCCGTTGTTGGTAAATCTGCAAGTGCAAATTCTTCTTCCTAAATTAATTTAGGTTACTCTTAAATCAATACCAGCAACTTTTGAGGCATCCATCATTCCCTCCAAATCTAATTCTACTTCTTGAGCTTTAGGTGTGCTTGCTGTTGGGGTTGAAGTAGGAAGAGTAGGCAACCTTTGATTTTGAACTGGAGTAAATCCTTGGTTCGGAGTAACTTGAATTAGTTATGCAATACATTGATTTGGCCACCTTGGGTTATAGTTTTGCGGTGTGCGGTTGGCATTATACTGTTGACTTCGAGTATTTGGAGTGGAGTCAATTTTGATCCGCTTTGCTCTGAAGTTAAACAAAAATACTGATTTGGCGGCTGTTGATCTAAATTCCTTTTCATACTATCCATTGGGTTAAAATTCAGCCCAATTGGTTTTGGGGCAACATCCTTTCTCATATTCTGGGCCGCTAACTTTGGATCCATCAAATTCTTTACTCTCTGAGAAAATTCTTCGGGAGTAATCAGTTTTTGCTTGATTAATAAATAGTACCTGAACTTGAATAGATAGTTCCAAAAATACTTCTCGATTTTGAGGCGGAATTGACGAATACAGTGCTGTGACATTAGGATTCATCATCAATGACGCAAGTGGATTATTTTCTGGTATTTGATGTGGCATAAAGTTATAATTTGGTTGCTGGTGCTGAAAATTCCATTGATTTTGGTTTGGATCGTCTGCGAATAAATCCTGGAGATCTTGAGGGTCGAGATACGCTGGTTGAGAGCTAGAATTTTGCCCATCATCCTTTACCGATTCTGAATGGCCTTTGTCTGTGCTTTGTGATAAGAAATCCGAAAGAAAATCCTGGTTGTTGTTCATTGAAGATGTGATTTTCACAACGAAATTTTTTCAAAACTTTATTGCTCATTACAGCTACGAGGTTTATTATCGCAAATTCACATCCAGGCGGCAGTCTGACGGTAAAAGACTGTGCAGGTTAAATTAAACCAAGTGCATAGTCACTTCCAAAATATTTGTATTTTTGGATTCAAGCAATCCAAAAGCATTTTCAAAGCGTAGTGTAATGTTTCTTACGTTGATCTGGACGTGCTTTAATTCCAACGAGGAGTACCGCAGAATCTTTTCCATTAACTCCATTACTTTAGGCTGGGTAAGATAAGCTAGGTCTGGATCGCCTTTTTTCAAAGTGTAATACGCTTTCACATCATCGGTATCATCTGTTATCAAGTCGCTGGCATTCTTTGAAGGATCTATACTAGGGGGGATGATTGACAGCTTTACTTGAGTATTTCCAAGATTAAAATTTGATGAAATTAGTGGGATTAAAGAGCCAAACAAGAGGGGCTCTAGTCTGTTGTACAATATCTGCTGCTGATTGTCCATTTTGAACCCGTTTCCTTTGCCTATACTTGAATTTCCGACTGCTTGGCTGTATGACGGTGGTTCGTTTGCATTTGGTAGAGTTACTAAAGCGTCTGTTTCGGTGAATTCAGGGAGATTAATTCGAAGCTCATCGAATAGTACTTTAACTAGATGCGTGCTGACGTTTCTGGGAATACACAGTTGGTTTGTCCGAAGATAATCCAAAACAACGAGAAATGCGTATGCATTGTAATCCAAGAATATCGGATTGTAACTTGGAGTTTGTGCATAGCTGCAGAGCGGTGACAAAGGGAACCGCAATAGCAATTTGATGTTAATTTCCATTGGGATTCCACCGACGTTGAATCTCACTGTTTCGACCATAACTTGGAGATGTAATTTCAAACTTTTACACAGCCAAAGTTCAAACTTTCCACATCACACAGCCAAGGGGTACAATATCACACAGCCAAGGAGTACAATACCACTCAGCCAAACGGCAAGAATAAGATACTCGCACAGCCATGTACAACTACCTGTAGGAACTTAACTCCAATTATGGCTGTGCCATCTGTCACATTTGCGCAAAGGGTATAAAAGCAGCCCCAAATTTCATCCAGCAGAACCTCTCGAATGTACAAGACTGCAAGTGCCAACGAATATCTTGTAATTACTGGTGCTGGTATCAAAGATGTCAAAGTTGCCAAGAAAGCAATGGTGTACCCTATGCAGAAATGCGGCAAATTCACCATCACCCCAATGAATTATACTCTATCGCTGCATGCGATGACCGTTGAAAAGTTGGAGTTCACCTTACCTGCTGTTTTCACCATTGGTCCTGAAGATAAGCCAGCTTCCATTTTGAAATATGCCAAGCTTTTGGCTTCCAACAGTGAAAAAGGTGTGAAACACATACAGGAATTGGTAACCGGTATTGTGGAAGGTGAAACTCGTGTGATTGCAGCTTCCATGTCTATGGAAGAGATCTTTAAGGAAAGAAAGTAATTGTGAGTTAACATTAGATTTTTCAAGGAACATGTCATGGAAGGAGTTCAATCTGAATTGAACCAATTTGGTATGACGATCTACAACGCCAACATCAAGCAATTGCAAGATGCTCCAGGTTCTGAATATTTCATGTATCTTCGTTTGAAATCTCAAGAAGGTGCCATCAATCAAGCCAAGGTTGATGTAGCCCAAGCTAAATTGTTGGGTGCTGTTGGTGAAAAGGAACGTGAAGCGGAACAAAGAAAGAACATTATTGAAATTGAATCCAAGACCGTGGTCTACGAACAGAACCGCCAGGTTGAAATCGCCAGAGCTCAAACCCAATTGCAAACTGAAAAAACAATCTTTAACAACAATGTCAGGATTGCCGAGATTGAAGCTGAGAAGCGCGCTGCAGTTAGAGATGCTGAACTTCAAAGAGATGTCGAAATCAAGAGGGCACTCGTAGCCCAAGAAAAGGCCAGGGCTGACCAACTCGCCAGAACTACTGTAGAAGCAGAAATGATTCAAACTCTGGCTGCTGCCGACTTGTTCAAGAAGAAGACTGAAGCAGATGCATATTTTTATACTAAACAAAAAGAAGCTGAGGCTATTCAAGTAATGTACAATGCCCAGGCCAATGGTATCAAGATGCTCCAACAAGCTTTCAACGGTGACAATGGTGCCACTCTTCAATATATCATGCTTGATCGTGGTATCTTCCAAGATTTGGCCAAGTCTAATGCTGATGCAGTCAAAGGCATGGAACCAAAGATCACCGTATGGAACACTGGCAGCGATACCGGTAGCCAAGATGCTGGTAAACCAATCAGAGAAATCTTTCAAACGCTGCCCCCATTGATGAGCATTATCAATGATCAAACTGGAATCAATCCTCCAAACTGGATTGGTTCTCTTCCTCAACAACCCAGCGACAAAACCATTGTTTAGGAGAACTTCTTACTTGGCGAACCTCATAAATTTTAAGCTTAAATAAATGTATTGTAACTTTTCA
>JADIIU010000076.1:0-64593 GCA_027603945.1 Terramyces sp. JEL0728
AACAATATCATTTACAAAGGTATATGAATATATTACTAATAATTAACCGCCAAAGCCGTAGAGGGTTCTTCCTTGTCTCTTGAGCGCATAGACAACATCGAGTGAAGTTACTGTCTTTCGCTTGGCGTGTTCAGTGTATGTGACGGAATCTCTAATTACATTTTCCAAAAAGGTTTTCAGCACACCACGGGTTTCTTCGTAAATGAGACCAGAGATACGCTTGACTCCTCCTCTTCTGGCCAAACGACGGATTGCTGGTTTTGTGATGCCCTGGATGTTGTCTCTCAGGATCTTTCTGTGACGCTTGGCACCGCCCTTTCCTAATCCTTTTCCTCCCTTTCCTCTTCCTGACATTTTTACTGTCAATGCTAAAGTCTGCACTTTTATACCCCAGTGGCTTGTTTGAAGATGAGAATTCTGCATGTGGCTTGGCTTTGAAAAGTATAAATATCCTGGACGAACACGCACTCAGACAAAATGGCCAGAACCAAACAAACCGCAAGAAAGTCCACCGGTGGCAAGGCACCAAGAAAACAGTTGGCGACCAAAGCCGCAAGAAAATCAGCACCAGCGACCGGAGGTGTCAAGAAACCACACAGATACCGTCCAGGAACAGTCGCTCTTCGTGAAATCAGAAGATACCAGAAATCCACCGAGTTGTTGATCAGAAAACTGCCATTCCAGCGTTTAGTTCGTGAGATTGCGCAAGATTTCAAGACAGATTTGCGTTTCCAGTCTGCCGCTATCGGTGCTTTGCAGGAAGCTTCCGAAGCATATCTCGTTGGCTTGTTTGAAGACACCAACTTGGCAGCCATCCACGCCAAGCGTGTTACTATTCAACCTAAAGATATCCAACTCGCTGTTCGTCTTCGCGGCGAGCGCTCTTAATAAATTTATTTGTATATATTACCTGTTTGCTGCTCTCAATTTGAACATGGGAGCCAATCCAATTTAAGGAAATCACTGCGAATGTAAACAAACTGCAGAAAGTCCTGAATTAATCAGCACGGCTTGATCTTTGACTGGCAGAATGGAGTCTCATATCTAATTACACAATGCAAGACATTTATTATAGTCTGGTTATTCATTATGAGATAGTTGATCACTTTGCAATCTAAAGTCAACAGTACTTACATTTTAGGGCCAGTGCCTGAATTAGACTTTTTCATCTCATTTGGAGCAGGTGCAAACCAATTGACGCTAAATGGCTTGGAGAGAGTGTCCCATGCCTGATTTAGTATGGCGGTGGGTGTAATTTCTTGTTGAACGGATTGTATCGAACATGTAACAGTTTTATCCTTTGAAAACTCTTCATCAGACTGTGCTTTGATAATTACCCATTTAGTATTGAAAAAAGATTCAGTGTTGTTCTTGGTAAATGTATTTGGAGACCATTTCACAAGAAATATGCATTGGCCAAATTTGTATGCCTCTGCTAATCCTTGAGTCAATACCGGATGATCGCTAACTGCTACAAATTCCATAATGTATCTCATCATGTAGGAATCAGGTTCCAAATCCAGGTATTTTTCTACTGGATACATTTGAAGGATCTTTCCCATTTTGTTGAGTCTAAATGATACATTATCACCTACTTTGAAATCTTTTCTTATAATAAACTCTGGAAGTGGTGTTGTAATGTGTCCGATTTGTTCAATCTTCAGCGCATGCGACTGTACTTTGCTGTATTCATTTTTCAGTAGGAAAATGTCATCCAAGAACCAAATATCCGCAACTGGCTGATCATCAACTACATAGCGATGGACGCAAGTATATATTAGCTTTGGCTCCTCCGAATTTAAAGCATTTAACTCGGTCAAACTCAATCCATTTCCGTTATTCTCTGAATTTTGAGTCTGGAAATAATCATGAATAAACTTTCCTGCAATCTGAGTATCAGGCGTTGAATCTTTGACCAGCAATTTCACTGCTTCTGGTGATGCGTCCTTTATTATCCCTGTGGAAGGATCTGTTGTAATCCGAGCCTGTGTGTGCAATAAGACGCATTTATCTGTAGGGTGATCCTCAGGCATTTTTAAATTGTAGAGTTTGTTGCCATCATAAAAACAATGCGT
Source organism: Terramyces sp. JEL0728 (assembly GCA_027603945.1). Classification (NCBI taxonomy): domain Eukaryota; kingdom Fungi; phylum Chytridiomycota; class Chytridiomycetes; order Rhizophydiales; family Terramycetaceae; genus Terramyces; species Terramyces sp. JEL0728. The sequence goes on from JADIIU010000076.1 coordinate 2,076, forward strand.
GATCGTGGATATCAGATGTTCCCAACCCTCTATCACAAACTACTTTTTTAATTTTCAACTAGCGATATATATGGATGGTCCCCAGTTACCGATTTGTGAGTCCACTTTCGGTGAGCCCAAAAATTCCAGCTTTGTTCCTACAGCAATAAATCCTATGGTATAACTGCAGTCGCATCCATTCAGCTCTTTTCCGCTGCTTGAAACAGCACCAGGAGTGGGAGGTATATTCTGTGTCAAGTTCTTCAAACTAAGACGCCCCATCTCATGCTGTTGAAGCAATGATTTTGTTACCAAATTTCCAATATGGCCTGGCTTCCAAAGTTGAAGGATACCGTAAAACGAAATAGCACTCGAGAAAATAGTAATTCATGATTAAATTAGCTGTTGTCCAATGTGCATCAGTCCGCACTGACGGTACGCCTAAAATCCACTCGCTGGTATACAGAGACTTTTTAAAGGATTCAAACCTAATTATATTCTCAGGATCGTCCAGAGACCCAGATATGATGAGCGTGATGAAAAAATCCACTTCTGCACATGAATTATACTGGAATTACCCAAAGGAAACATTTATCATGGCGGGTAGAATGTACATTGTCGCATCTCCTAATTTATCACACAGATTAGGAACTCCACCTAGAAGGCTGACCAATGATCCAAATCCAGAAGAGTTTTGGGAAAAGGAAAGGGAAAGGCAATGGAAGACGCTGTCTAGGGAATATCGTGCTAGCTTTTCATGGCCGGTCTCTGGAGAGCTGCTTAAACCATCTGAAACAGCAACTTGGTCTGCATACAAGGGAATTAACACTGTCAAGCAATCCTATGGTTTGGATGTTGGCTATAAATACACAAGCTTGGATGCAATGCCAATCAAGCAATTGTCTCTAGCAGAATTAAAAAGTAGGGAAAATAACCCCCAAGCAGAACTGGAAAATGTTCACCAAATGGCATTCGACAACTTTTGCCTGTTGATATTCAAGCCTACAAAGGTGGATCACACTGTCATCCCTCGCAGCGGAGTCCCCCAGAGATTCATTTACAGTACAGATAAAGATAATTGGGATGTTGAAGAAGTAAATCCTTAATAAACTAAAATTTTCAGTAGGAATTTTTTTTCAAAATCAAAATGGCAAAAGGAAAGAAGCAAGAAAGAGTAGAGCCAGAAGAAGAGGAACAAATCTTGATTGACGAAGAACTTTTAGAATCCAAACCAGTTGAAGCTGTACAATTGGATGCGTTGGTTTTAATGAAAATTATCAAGCACTGTGAACAAAACTCTGTTGCAAATGGACAATTACTAGGACTCGATATTTTAGACAAATTACAAGTTACCCATTCAATTCCTTATCCTGTCAGTCTTAAATCTACTGTGGAAGGAGAAGCCGAAGAAGATTTGGCAACTTCAAACTATCCTCACGAAATGATGAATGCTTTGAATTATTTGGATTATGAAACTAACATTGTTGGATGGTACCAGTCCACTTTGAATGGATTTGTCTCCCTTACAGATACATTGGTAAAGGCTCAATTTGACCACCAAACACAATATGCGCAAGCTGTTCACTTGATTGTCAACCCAAGCAAACCCGCTTGCAGCCATCCAACAATCACTGCTGTCCGACTTTCAGATCCATTCATGAAATTGTACGAATCAAAAAACTTTTCGTTAAAGAACCTCAACCAACACAATATCTCAGTAAGCACTATTTTTGAAACTCTACCAATCCACATCAAAAACTCTAATTTGTTGAATGCAGTGTTCCATCAAATTTCTGAAACTATTCCATCCACTAGTGTCGATGAATTATTCGTCGAGCCACTATCAAGCGCACCTAACCACCCATCTTCTGAATTCTATTTGGAAAAGCAATTAGAATACTTGACTGAAGCTGTTGAAGACCAAGGGCAAGAGCACTGGAGATGGCATACTTGGTACCGCGGATTCCATAAAGAACAACAAAAGGCTATTGCTCTGTCCACAAAGATGGCTCAAGAAAATGCCGCAGCAGTTGCAGCAGGCGGGAAACCTCTTTATTCTGAAGAAGAACTTGTTCCAAACACCCCTGCATTGGCTAAAGCTCTTGCGTCTGAACCGCCGCGTTTAGACACACTCCTTAACCACACCTTAATTGATGCATACTGCAATCAAATAATTAGTTATGCTGGATCCACCCCTATTGAAAATGTTTCTGAATAAAAACAAATCAACTATTATTGATTCTATACGTCATTCACATACAAACAATCACCTATTGTCAAAAACTCTTGTAATTTCAATGGCAGAAGAAGTAAAAGTAAAGAAAAGACATAATTATAGGTCCGCAAATCATTAGGAGTATACAGGTCTGCAATTCTTAACGCCAGGGGTCATGAAGGGACAGTGTATTCACTGGACGTTTATTGGAAACGCTCTGCATCAATGTCTACATCATCTAAATCGAATCTAGGAAAAGTTACGCCAGTAGACGCATCAGACATGACAAATTTGGTGTACCTAGTATCAGGTTCACACGACCAGAGCATCATACTATGGGAAGTACAGACAAATTTAAATACCAAACCCGAAACAGTCAAGGTACCATTTACCTTATCCAGGTCGATCAAATAAAAAGATTGAAGGGCCATTCTGGCGATGTATATGCCCTGGAGGCAACGTCTGATGATGTACTTCACCGCGCAGGCAACCTAGTGTCTGGTGGTGACTATTCTATCAAAACATGGAATACGGATACAGGAAACGTAATGCAGACCTTGCACGGCCACACTGGCTACGTGTCATGTATCAAAGTAAGAGGGAAACGAGTGTTCTCTGGCAGTTGGGATACAACAGTTCGTTCTTGGAACATTGAGGTAATACTTGCTAACCATAGACTGGGAAAGGAATGCATGTTTTCAAAGGACACAAGAACATTGTGAATTGCATTGAGGTTATAGATACAGATATTTTTTCGGGCAGCTGGGATATGAACATAATACAGTGGAACCGAGCGGTAACTGATTTTAATATAGACCGGAGAGCCTGTACATATATATAGAGGCCATACTGATGGCGTGCAGTGTATTCAATACTACGAAGATCACCTGTATAGCGGGTAAGCGGTTTCTTACAAGATCAATGGATAAATCGATTAGAGTGTGGAATACAAAAACAGCAAAAACCACAAAAATATTTAGGGGGCATCAGGGAGGAATCGAGTGTTTGAATGTAGTGAATGGCCACTGCTTTTCTGGGTCTTACGATAAAACCATTAGGTAAGTGCGGATTAATTCTAGATGTTTTCTGATTAAGGTAAATACTGCTAAATTAGACTGGCGATTGCATCGCTATTTTTGAAGGGCACACGGATGGTGTTTATTGTTTAAAGGTCTTTGGCGGAAGAATGTATAGCGGTTCCGGCGACAAGTCAATCAGACTGTGGGATGTCAAAGTAACCCCCACTAATAGTAGGATCTTGTGTCCATGAGACGAAAAACGTGGTGGGAAAAGCTGTTTAGTTGCTTGTAAGCAATTCATATCATTCATAATACTAATTCATATCCATTTTTGATCGTTTTTATTTGTGAATCGAGTTACATGGATCCACGAGGTCCAAGTTTGTCAAGTGCTCTTGGTCCAAGCTCGGCCCATTCTGCCTTGGTAATCCAGAATGATTCTCTACTTTTCATAATATCGCCCAATACAGCACCTCCCAAGAACACCATATGCTTACGTCTAGGCGGGTCTTCAACTCTTATTTTGAATTTCTACCATTAAATAAAATGCACATTTAATCTGGATGTATCCCCCTGCAATACTTTTTCCAAATACAATTGTCTGACTTCTTTCTCCAATCTGCTAGGGAGACCTGGATACATGGATGTGCCCCCAGATAATACGATATGTTTGTACAATTCGGATCTAATATCAATTTCAGCAGCGTTAATTGTGTTGAACAGTAATTCTTGGTTAACTAAAAGATACCTCCGACACCAGGCGATTCGATATCTACTAAATGTGGCTGGAATAGAGCTTCTGGTGCTTCAAATCTTTCTGAGCCGATTTTAATGACACGACCATCAGGCAACTAGTATTTAACTCGTGCTTACTGTATATTGTTCCATTAATACCGTGGTTTCAGTGGCGAGTTTGTGTTCCAGTTGCAAATCATAACCCACATAGCACAACTTTTCTTTTAGTTGACGTACTGTTTCAAAATCAGCAGTTCTGTTGAATGCATATCCTCTTAACAGTAGTAGTTTGATGAGGTATTTTGTGATGTCTCGTCCAGCAACGTCCAAACGACGGACAAGATGTGGAAGTGCGTAGCCGTCATATACAGGGACAATGTGCGTAACACCATCTCCGGAATCAACGACAACACCAGTTTGTAAACCTAAAGTTAATAAATATAACCTTGGGCATAAAGGGTCAACACTGCTTGAATTGAAATAAATGCTCCATTGAATCCATAATGTTCAAACATGACCTCCAACATCTTTTCCCTGTTCTTTTTAGGATTCATTGCTGGTTCGGTTAAAAGAATTTTGTGGTCTGCATAGTTTTGAAGTCCAAGTTTCTCTTTGAACGTGTAATCCCACAAATGATACATATCAGCCCAGTTACGCACAATACCATTTTCCATAGGGTATGACATTTCAAGTTGGGCACGTAATGCTGCAGCTTCATCGCCGACGATAATATCCTTTAAGAATACATCTCCTGACTTTTCCTCTGCACGCAAGATTGGTCTGCCAACAACTGCAGGAAAGATTGCAGTTGGAAAGTTAGTACCAGAGAATCCACACTTTACAAACTTTTGTTAATCTATTGATTTACCCCGGTTCCGTTATCGCAAATAACAACTTCGTTCTTCGACATGTAAGATTGATTTGCAAACTCAAGCCACTAAAAACTAACCTAAAGAAGCTGAGCATAAAAGGATAGCGGGGCTATTCCTGATCTTAAAAATTGATGCGAGTAAGATTGCTTGCCGCCGATATTCTTTATTCGATAATCAAGGATATGCGCGATTCGTCAAGTAATCCAAAACCAGTGCTTAGGATATTTCTCGGCGGATATTCAGTTAATATTCATTGCACTTTAACGTCACCCATCAATCAGCGATGTGACGTCAAAGGAAGTATAAATCGCCGATATCTTTTAATTTTACAATTCAATGGGCTACACGGCAGAGCAATTACTCACTCTAAATACAGTTACAAAGACATCTTCCGTGGTGGGGTTTGTAGGGGTGCTGGCAATGTTTGTCGTATGCGATTATTAATGTAGATGTTGTACAGAAATCCTGAATCCTTCAAGAATCCAACTGGCAGACTTGTTCTTGCGATTACAGTGACCGATCTTTTTGATAGTGGTATTCGAATTACTAATCTAGTAACAAAGTTTATTGGCAGATGGGGGCCTGATTCTGGCCTGACTTCCTTCCTTTGCTATGCCCAAACATGGTCAATTCAGCAATTTAATATTTCTTCCGTTATCCGTAAGTCGATATTAATTTTAGTTGGAATGCTGATGGGTTTCAACACCGTGTACTTGATTTTCTTTAAAGGCTCTGTAGAAAAGATTCAAAAATTCGAGCCATACATGATTCTAGTTTCTTTTATCTTTCCAATTCCGTTTGCTCTTTACCCAATGTTTGGTAAGCCATTGGGGATTCCGATGGTTGGGGATGTGGATACTTGGTGCTGGATTTCAAAGCAACACGCAGTCTACCAAATTTATTTGTGGTTTGCAATATTATGGATAATCTTTGTCCTCAATCTGCTTATTTTGGCTGCTACAGTTTGGGCAATTAAAAAGAATGAAAAGGCATTGAACCAGCCGGTCCAGTAATTCAATTTAAATGTAGACAAAATAGTAGAATGTCTTTTGGAGTTTACATCCAAAGAAGAATGCTCGCTTATTTAATTGGTTTCGTTATTGTATGGACCCCATCGTCTTTGAACAGAATTACTCAGCTTGCCTTGGGCTATCCTGTCTACACTTTTGGAATCTTGCAAGCATTGGTTTCACCTACTCGTGGGTTTATTGATTTCCTTGCCTATTTCTACTCATGGTGGTATTCCCCAGCGAATATCCGAGACAAAAAGCTCAGTGCTGGGAAAAGCATTGACGACCAATTGGACAAAAAGAAGGGGAAAGGCGAGCTCCAAAAGTCTACCCAGACATTGCGTAAATCACCTTCTATTGATCCCAACGATGTGCTCTTTTCAACTGAAACTTTAAACAAAGTAGAAAAGACTCGCAAATTCTCTGAAGATATCCCGCTAGAAGGCAAAAGAGCAACTTCGTATGGAGACTACTTGAGCGACCCAAAGGTTTTCAGCCCTGAAACTTCCGACCCAAAGCTTTTTAAATAAAAAACTGTAATTATTTTGGTAACTGTATTAGTAAACGAATGGAAAGAACTTTTTTGTTTGTTTGCAGTATTCCTTCCATTCTGGATAGCGCGACATGCTATCTTCTTTCCACCACATCTGAGGAAGCCAATAGATGAAAATAAAAGTAGCTAGATATACTGGCATGACATGGGATTTTGTCAGACTGGCAAAGCTTGCATAGATGAGGAACTCGCCAAAGTAGTTGGGATGTCTGCAAACCGCAAATAGTTTGGTTGTAATCAGTTTCCCTGGGTTCAATTGCAACGTAATATCTTTTTGAATATCTGCTGAAAAATGAAGAAATATTCCAATGGTGTAGATGCCAATTGCCGCTGCCAACCTTACTGGACTGCATTTAACATTAAATTTCGCAATTAATAGTGGATTTACCCAAAACATACCCAAACCAACGCAAACTACAGCGAATTGCGTCCATGGCACTCGTCTTTCCCACTTTTTGTCAGGGTAAACATTAGATTTCGTTACCCATAGCAATCCATATATCCCATGAATAGCGGTATAGACCATCATTGTTGGACTATTGAATCGGTTGTATTTCGCAGCTAATAGGAGGCAAACCGGCAGTGTTAATCCTTTGAGCAGATCGATTGGTATTGCATGTTTAAATCCAGGGTTTCCCGGAGGAACTGTTGCAGGGAATAGCAAATCATAAAATATTTTTGGCGCAAATGTATTGATTCTACTCCACGGAAATGGCACCTTTTCTGATGTCTTGGACATTTTAAAAAAAGTTTATTTGTACTCAACGCAATAAATCACTGTCACCGGTATAGTGAGAAGGGCTGTTTAAACTGCTTTCTATGAATTCTGCGAATGTAATCGGGACAAACTTTGGGTTTCGCAACCCTTCAACAGTGAGCCATCTCTTGTACCTCTTGATATTTCTGCAATTTTTGTAATATCTATCCAACTCTTCAAATATATCATCTCTCGCCAAAAAGAGGTCATACAGATATTGGTAATGGTCAGTTCCATTGTATGCCACCAAACTAACATTTTCAAGTTTCAAGATTGCCAGACTGTCATAGAATAAACGGCTTGATTCAAATGGAACTACATCGTCGTGCTTGGCATGGATGAGCATAATGTTATGCGGTATAAACTGCTGGAAATCGCCCTTTTGTATGAACCTTTCGCTTCGTTTCAAGATTTCAGTTGGAGACCAGTGCTTGAAAGATTCGTGTTTGTTTTCTGTGTTAAAAACAGTTACCAAATAATCTAGACATGCAAGATAATTCTTCTATCCCTCTGATTTTTTCAAAATTCAAATGTTGAGGGATATCGTAAATGCCATTCAGAAGCACCACGCCCATCAGTTTATGGGTATGGGTTTGCGCATATTTTTCAATTGCAGACGAATGGTCCGAATGGCTCTCACAAGCTCTTTTAGCATAGTTCAAGACAGATGCCATGCAGAGGTGCGCTCCGGCAGCATGTCCTACCAGAGTAATGTTGCTAGCATCACCACCATATTTTCTGCATTCAGAATCAATTACCTGATATTGCGGAGAGTCCACTTTATTGCGGCATCAATATCGCCTACCATTTCGCTGATAGTTGCTTTTGGCCAAAGCGTATAGTTTGGAATCACTGTAACAAACCCCTTTTGAGTGAAATTGTATCCAATAGGGGAATATAGGCTCTTGTGTCCAGAATTCCATCCACCTCCATGAATGAATATGATTACAGGCCTGTGGTTTTCTTTCGAGTGGATGTAGGATACATGATCCCTGTTCTCGTATGTACTTTCATAAATATCCAGAGTCGTATCTTTAAATTTGCTTCCAAAGTTAATATTTTTAGCGATTCTCCCCTTTGACATGACTTGCGTATTCTTCTTGTTCCATGTATTCCAGATAAATGTCTTGAAAATCACCATCGGTGGTCCGTAGATGTTCTTTGAAAGATAATTGAAAAACGCTCTATTGACTTGAAATATCCTTATTGGACTGAGTGGCAATCTAGGAAGGGTAATGTACAAAATTTTAGTTTTGTTTGGGTTCTTTTGTTGCGCGAATGCGAGGTACAGAGTCCAAGATATAGCGCACGGCAAGACTATTGTTAGCATAGAGTACATAAAAGCGATATCCATAGTGGGAACAACAAGTGGAACAAGAGCGGGCTGACCATAAAGAATATACACAACGAAACCCAACTCTGCGGAAGGGGTATAACTGAAGCATAGTGGTATCGGAGACGCTCAATCAGCTCGGCATAAGTGCTGATTGAGGATTTGACAAATATATAAGGCGCTGTTGCCGTAGTCTTGATGAGGTTCATTTTCAAAAAGCAAACTTTTTGACTTTCCTGTTTTGATTTTCCTGTAGCACAAGCACATGCCAAAAATAGACAATATTATATATTATAAACCTTTTTCTAGCTTCAGCTCAGCGATTCTTTTGCTGACTTGGGAGTACACAATAGCAACATTTAGCAAGCCAAGACCACCAGTCCAAGCAAACAAAATCCCGTAGTTCATTGGCATAGAGTTGCACTGCGAGCCGAGCATCATACATCGAAGACCCTTTACAGAGTATTGAAGAGGCAGGCCATAGCTTATTTTGGTTACTGGACTCATAACTACCGGGTCCAGAATTGCCGATGAAGATCCAAGCTGGAGGATTAGCAACAGCGAGACTATCAGAGAAAAGTTGTCTGGGCCAAGAAGTGCAGCCAAGCCAATGCTAAATTGCAAGTAACAGAATGAAGTCAACCACAAGAATACCCAGATGGCCCAAGGGCTGTAGTCTGTTTGGATAAAGTCCATCCCTCTGCTCAAGATAATCAAGAGGATTAAATAGATTGATGCGGATACCAAGGTAATAAATAGGCTGACTAGAGCACCGGAGACGATATATCGAGGAATGAAATTCTTTTGGTCAAACAAATGAGAAATGGTTTGAAATTTCATTTGGTAAATCTTGAACAGTACCACAGCTCCAAGTATCCCACCAACCCATAGTACAATAGAGGCGATGTAAGTAGCAAAATTGTATCCGTAGAATGGAATTGGATGCATATTGTTTACTTGCAATTTGATGGGAGAAACCAGGTATCTTGGTGTGGTTAATAGACTCTCATAGCCGTTTGGATATTTTTCAGCTTCGCCAACGATAGTTTGTGAAATGGCCGCTGACATTCCATTGACCACTCCCAGTGTATACTTGTAAACCAGCCCCGTTACTGTCATTTGCCTGGCTTGATCATACCCAAACTCCATGGTGGTATTGAATGCATTACTGTAGCCAGTATGTGAGGTGGCATTTTGCACATTAGATAGGGCGGAATCGCTGAAATTGGACGGAATGTACAGGTATCCCCAGTAGTCGCCATGGTCAATCATCGTGCGCAAGTCATCTAAACCAGTGGCTGGGTCAAGTTTTGTCCATTTCAGAGTAGTGGAAGCAGAAGAATTTGGATTGAACAAAAAGTAGTCTACTAATTCACCCATTGTTTTGTTGTGAGTCAAACGCAGAACTCGTGACTGTGCTTCTGGATGCTGCTCAAAGTGGAATCCATTGTCAGCAATAACAACGGCTACTGGTACATTTGGCAATCTGGATATTGGGTCCCACAAGCATCCCAAGTAGAAAAGCGCATACAAAGCAGTAATTATCGCGACGAGGATAACCATAACAATTGCAAGAGCAGGCGAGATTATGCTTGCTAAACCCAAAGGTGCGGGATTTTCTCTTTCAAGTGTCAAAAAGTTGTTTGAATCGTTAGCTTTGTCGTTTTGGGTTGACTTTTCTTGTTCAAGTTCAATCACTGTGCTACCTTCCTCTAGTTGAACTGGGCTGGTATCAGACTGTTGTTGAGCCTCTCTAATTTGCTCTTTTGATGACGCATCTTCCACGACAATATCTACAGCCTGTATCTCATCTGATGGGTTTGCATGTGTACTTGTTGAATCCACACGAACAACTTCGATTTCAGACATTTTCGGTATTGCTTTTCGTAAAAAAATCAACCATTTTATATCATAATCGCTGCGGAGTTTCCTTAAAGAGGCCGCCAAAGTAAAACGGCCTGTTGGAAGAGATATTCGGCCGGTTCGGTCGCACAAAAGCGACATGTACACAAGTTGACCAAAAGGGAAAAATAGATGCTATAAGCTGTAGAGTGATTGTTTGGGCTGGTTCATTCTGGATGGTTGTTGATAATCCGCCTGGTAAATCATCTTTACCCAGTGAAAAATAAACTGCAAAGTATAAATACAATCCTATACTGAGGAAAACAATTACTATGGCACAAATCAAGATTATATTTACATTTTTATTTATTAATTCACGACTCAGAATCATCTTCTTCGCCAACTTGGAATATCTGCGACAACTGCGGCCTCATAGGTGATTTTGGTCGGAGCCTTGGAAAAGTGTTGCTATTCTGGTTCATTATTGCATCTTCACCAAGCCCGTGTATCTGCGGTAAACTTCCAGAATGCATTGGATGTGGTGCACCTGGGAACCCAATAATTGAAGATATAGGTTGTGGATCCATTGGATGCGAAACACTTCTCCTGCGAATCTGCCTCAAACTTCTCTTCTTGTGAGCTGCTACATGCCTCTTTTCAACTTTTTTGCCTATACTTCCAGCAGCAAGCCCGAAAAAGTGGGAAATAATAGCAATCTACAGTAAAATGTTGCTTACCGCGTTGAACAAGAACAGCCACCAATACTCTATACTCCAAGGAGAGGTAAGTAGAAAATCTCCATATCCAATGCCTGTAATTGAAACAAAGGCAAAGTATAATCCATCAAAAAAGTCCCAGTCTTCAAAATAAGAAAAGACGAATCCAGAAAAGAACCACCAACAGATAACAGATATTGCAAATGCAACAATCTTGATTGTATTTTCCTTTCTCGATATTTCTTTGTGATCTGATTGCGTTAGGTAACTTTCCCCAGTCGCAACAGTATACAGCGGTAAAGGATTTAAATCCGACGGAAATCGATTGATGGTGTTTGATGATTCTAGTCGGTCACTTGAGTCCACATACTCTGACTGTGTGTAGTTTCTATCAAGGGGATATCTTTCCAAAGTCCCAGCTCTATCTAAATTACCAGAAAGCACACTCATTTTATCTTCCAAGCTGGCTCTCTACCATTAGCATACTATCACCCTCACTTGAACCCTTTTTTCCGATTCCCCAACTACAATATTTTGATACGCGAGCATGTAAAATCCAGCAACACATAAACCGAACGTGGTGTAAAGGATCATAAATAACCTGCCGCCAAATGTTTTTGGCACTATATTCCCATATCCGATTGTCAACAAGGTCATAATACAAAATTCCCCTGCTTTTTCAAACGTAAAGCTCTCAAGGAATGTAAATACCATTGATCCAAACATTATATACCTATTATTAGCTTTCACCAACCAAACAAACAGGAAGCTCGCGTATTCGTACTTTTTCTGTTCCATAGTTTGGTATTTTCTAATATTTTGAAGAAATGAAAGGTCGGAAACGTATAATAAGAAGGCAATCGTATGTATAATTGCTGAGGATGAACAAGCGGCCATTCCCCCGGGGTAGTATAAGTGCTCAGTTGGCGGATATCTGTATTTCCACTGCAAAGCTACAAACGCCAATAGCATTGCTATATTAGGTATATCTACCTTGTAGTAACGAACAAACACATGAAATCACAGTTGAAGGTCTGATTTTGTATCCTCTCGCCCTGCTCCTAATAGCAAATTGCGCAATCAATCCAATAAATATAGCGACTCCAATTGTCGCGTACTCTGTTGCTCCTATGTATATTCCGTCATAATCCTGATACGGATGTCTCACTTCTGATATATCATTGACAATCCAACCTGGCGTACCTATAGCACGTACAGAACATAAAAATGCAAAGCTAGGTAAAATGGAATTTACTTTGAACATATACATGCATACTAGAGTTAGATTATATTACCATATACGGCTTTGAAGCCAGGAAGTGTTCGATATCTTTGTATGTCAACATTTTGAGAATGGAAAAAATTGGCAAAGAATGATGATTTGAACTGGACCCAACAGGCGAACTGCCACTCATTCCTTCCTCGTTGAAAAGATTTATTATTTAATTTCCTGTGTAGGATCTATTTATAAGCTTAACATCTGTGCTACTGTAATTCCGGGACAATTGATAAACCCGTCGAAACGGAGATTGCAGCATCCGCCTTTCTAACTATATTGCAGTAAAAAGTGCGCTAACAATGTTCAACAAGAGTGTATTTCCGGTCGGTTATTACATTCCATTATATAAATAGCAATCGAATCAAGCCAGCCTTGCCTGCTTGATAGCCGTTCAATTTGTGGTATATTTCAACAGTTTACTATCAAGGGGCTTCTTGTATTGATGTGTGACTCATCGTGGGTATAAGTTTGCAAGTACAGCGCCAACAAAGCAATGAAGAGAGTTATATTAGCGATTAATGCGAACCAGAAAAAGCAATCAGTTGTGCTGATTGACTCTAACCCAGACCTGAAGATGATGGCAAAGAATAAGCTTTCGTTTTCAAAAGCCAAAAGGATTTTTGTACAAAGAGACGGACAAGTCCTGGAAACAGCAGATTATTCAATTATAGAACAAGACGATTTGGTACTAGTATCCGGCGGCGAAGATTATATTGGTAAAGCGACTTTGATTTCGCAATTCGAAAAACAAGGATCCAAAGTCAGAGTTATTTGTGACAGAGCTGGAGTGGAAGATTTAGCCCTCAAGCAATTGGAAGCTGTTTCTAAATTACCAGGATTAAATTATGCAGTTGGGATGCCTGATCTGCATGCTGGAAATCAATATCCTATTGGAGCTGTATTTTCGTTCAATGAATATATATATCCAGAATTGATTGGCGGTGATATCGGATGTGGGATGGCACTGCATAGGTTCAGAGCATCCAAAAATATCATAGCCAGACCTCAAAAAGTTGCAGATTCAATAGTTACAATGGAGGGCGATTGGAAAGGCAATTTAAAACCATGGATGGACCAGCATCAGCTAACAAACACCAGCTTTGATAAGTCGCTGGGTACAATCGGCAGAGGTAACCACTTTGCCGAAATTCAGCTGATTCACGAAATATATGATCCGGAACTGTGTGATTTACATCGAATTGACAAAGAGTCAGCTTATCTGTTGGTGCATAGCGGGTCAAGAGGGCTGGGAAAAGAGATCTTGGAGAAACATATCGAAACCAATGGGAGAGGAGTTGGATTGAAAGTAGATTCAATGGCAGCACAAGAATACTTGAAACAGCACAATGAAGCGCTGAGATGGGCTAAATGCAACCGCGATATTATTTCCCAGCGTATATTTGAATCCCTGAATGTTACAGAAAGTGACAAAATACTGGACATTTGGCACAACAACATTTCTGAAATTAAAAATGAAGGCCATGAATACTTGCACCGCAAAGGCGCTGCCCCTAGCAACGTTCCTGCGATTGTCATTCCTGGTAGCAGGGGTACACTGTCATACGTTGTAGTGCCAATTGGTGATCAGAAACTGAATGGATACTCTGTTGCACATGGAGCGGGAAGAGAGATATCAAGGCAGAAGGCACTTGCCTTGAATCAAAGCTTCAAGAAATCTGTAGTTAACGAGTACGGAGGAGTAGTGATCTGTGAAGACAAAGATCTATTCTATGAAGAGGCTCCAAATGCATACAAGAATATTGATAATGTGGTCCGAGATTTGCAAGAGCAAGGAATTGTAAAGATCATTGCTTCGTTCAAACCACTTGTAACCTACAAGATGAGAAATTAATATAGCGGACCGATTATATTGCACAGTCTTTTTCAATATCGTCATTTAATTCTACTAAAAATAAGAATTTTTGGCAATGTCTGTGCTCGACTAACGATTCCGTTGGTAAGAAATCTGTTACTAATAGAATCCAGCAGGTAGAAACCATTCGCATGGCAAGATTGCAACTGAGCCTTTTGCAATTCTATTTTGTGTTTCTTTTGTCCAAAACAGTGCATTGTTTGTTTATGTCTAGGAAAAACGTGATTTGCCCCGCATCGAATTAAAAATGAATAATGAGTAATCGCCGTTTCCTAGATTCGCTTGTCTTGAATTTTGGGTTGCCGTGCCCGTCATTAACAACTGCTAATGCTATTGCTTGTTTGGTGCTGCCTCCCCTGTGCTGTTTTCAGCCTTGACGGGATCTTTTGGTGACTTTGGCTGATTAAGCCACCCACATAAAAAAGATATAAAACCCAACGTGCTCTTGTGCAAGTAATGTCTTATTCAAGTATCGATTGGCTAGTCGATGGCCAGCAGCTCTCCAAAGATTCGGAAGAGTATATTAAATCCCCAGTATTTGGTCCCAGCTGTTGTCAATGGGGCCTGTCTCTCTTCCCACAAGGCTACGAATACAGCTGCGACTATCTGTCGATATTCCTATGGTATATGACTGAAAATATTGCTCGCAATGTCCAATACACAATTACCCTTGGTACAAGAGGAAATCTCGACTCGCCCTTAAAATGCCGCTCATCTACATTCAACTTTACGAAGCAAGAAGGAAGAGGGTTTCCGAAATTCATTAAATTGGACCAGCTAAAAGAAGCTCTCGATGATAATGGCCAGCTCGCAATCCGCGTCGAAATGTGCGAATTAACAATTGGAGAAAGCCTGCCCATCGGCATTGCACTACAAGAAGTAACCAGCTGCGGCGATGTTGATATTCTCACTAAAGAGAATTCAAAAGACTCGAATTACTCTTTAAAAGCACACCGAAATATTCTCTGCACAGTCCCTTACTTTGATAGAAAGCTGAATGGCAGTTTCCGAAGAAAGCGCAACACATCGTCCACTGCTTCATTAGCTACGCTTGTCGATTCTAAAAGACCTACAATTGACTTGCAAAAGTTTTCAAGGGATGCTGTCTGTGCGATGCTAGATTTCATTTACACTGACGAAATCAAAAAGTCTATGCCAGCTTCAATCAATACTCGGTGTGAAATATACGCACTCGCACACTACACTGAAAACAAGAACCTGCTCCTGTACATGACAAACAAAATAACCAGAGACAACCTGAAATTCACTACTCTTCTCGATTTGCTCACCATCCCTAATGTCGATCCAACCGATGGTTTATATCCACGATGTTTAGAATTCTTCAATGAACGCGTCAGAGAAACTGACAAGATTCCAGATTTCCAATCCAAATTATATGATATGGACAAACAAACATTAATCGACTTACTTTCAATTTCGCTTGGCAATTTGCATTCAAAATAAATCTTGTTTTAATGATACCTTGAACTTGTGTTACATAACAAAAGACGAGAGTCGGCAAAGAATATAAAACCATCAACTTTATTTCAAATCTAATTTCGCACCAATGCGCACCTGTGTTGAAAAACACAAAAAAGATTTTAAATGTGAGCGATTTTTGTTGGCTATGCATCACACGCTCCATGATGCTTCCATACCTCTCTAGTATGGACGGCCAGGCTGCTTCTGGTCCCATTGTTGCGGCGGTTGTTGAGTGCCAGAAGTCGTTGGTCTGCTTGCTTGAACTTGGCCAGTGGATTGCTTGCGTTGTTCCTCTGTTTCATTGGCTACCTGGTTTGGGTTTCCTTCAGGGTTGCGTTTTGCGTCTTGCTAAACGTTAGAGATCATACTACTTGATATTTAAGGATTGTCCAATCAAACACATAGTCGTAGTGGAACATTTCGCGGACAAACAAGTCACGGAAAAGTTTTCGCAAGTAGGTGTAGTCAGGTTTATCATCGAATCTTAAAGTACGAGTGTAATTCAAGTAGATTGCAAATTCTTGGGGGAATCCTTTGCAAAGAATTTCAGTTGGGGTAGTCATCTTTTTTTCCATAATACGATCGTACTTTTGCTTCTTGGTTGCGGCCTTGAGTCCTTGCCATGGCAATGATCCTCTGCAGAAATACATCAATACATAACCAAGGGATTCCATATCGTCACGGCGAGATTGCTCAACACCCAAGTGAGTGTTGATACTAGCATATCTAGCAGTACCAGTCAAATTCTTGTTTTCCTTATATGGAATATGCAAGTGGGTTCTAGGGTCTCTGTATTTCTTTGCAAGCCCAAAATCGATAACGTTGACTTGATTTCCACGTTTACCATTGCCCATCAAGAAGTTATCTGGCTTAATATCTCTATGCAAAAAGTTTTTGGAGTGAACGAATTCGATACGGGAAATCTACATTAAAAATCTCATACCAGTTGATCTGCGAGAAGCAAAACTGTTTTAAGAGTGAACTTGCGTCCACAGAAATTGAACAAATCTTCCAAACTCGGCCCCAACAAATCTACAACCATACAGTTGTAGTCTCCTTCCACACCAAACCATCTAACGAAAGGGATGCCGACTACGTCAGTCGCAAAACTTACCTCCTCCAGCGAGGGCTTTGTAAACACGGGCTTCATACTCCAACTGCGGATGCTTTGCTCTAACAGGCTCCAATTTAATCGCTACTTCTTCGCCATTTACGACATTTAGACCTGATGTTAGCAAAAAATACCCAAATAGATTTCACCGAAACTCCCGCTCCCAATCTTTCTTCCGAAGCTGTACTTTCCACCCACTCTTATATTTGCCAAGTGTCTTGGTGCGTCGTTCATTTGATCCATTACAAAAAAAAGGAATTTGAATTTCGCACTTTTATAACGGCAGCTGATAGCCTGCGCCTCATTCAATCGGACTTGTTGGAAACATAATTGTGCATACATTGGACACACTCAAAAGAAAAGAGGTTCTGATAGATCTGCGAATGCCCGAGAAAAGCGATAATATCTCTGCGAACCATAATGACATGACAGCCAAATTGAAAATATCCAAAGATGGGTTTTCATCAATTTTTGATTTAGGGTTATCTACAAAGTAACTGATTGTATATCTGCATATTTATTTTAAGTTACTTTCTCCTAGATTTCAGGTCTTGCAAGAAATCGTCGACAGCAAGATCGTCGTATTGATCTTCGTCCCATAGCTGCTCCAAACCTTCGATTGCCTCTTTGCTTCCGACCTTTTGGTTGGAGGACTTTTTGGGGGTTTCCTCTCCTTCAAGAGAGAATAGGTCAAATATTTGGTTGGTATCCATCGATGCAATACCCGCATTATCAGAAGTGATAATGGAGGACGACAAATTGAGTTTGAACTTTTGCAATCTAAATTAAATACCAAATACCCCATGATCTTCTCTTCAAGTGTTCCTTTGGTAATAAGTCTATAAACGTTAACAACTCTTTTTTGTCCAATTCTATGAGCACGGTCCATAGCTTGCAGATCCTTCATTGGATTCCAGTCGTGTTCCATGAAAATAACGGTATCTGCACCAGTCAGGTTCAGTCCCAATCCGCCAACGTGAGTCGTTAATAATAAAACATCAATACTTGGATCTTGGTTGAAGGTTTGGACCAACTCATGTCTCTTGATTGGATCAGTAATCTGGCCATCTAACCGCATAAAAGTAACTGTAGGCATCAACTTTTTAAACAAGTCGTTTTGAATCATATCCAACATCTGCTTGACTTGAGCGAAAATTAAAACCCTATGTGGGGCAGTGGCTTCAGAAGTTTCGGTTCGTTCGACACCGATACCGCAATCTAACAGTAACTGTCTATCGTTAGCAAAAATTACTGTAGTGCTAATAACTTGGGGGCGTTTTGGATATCATGGATGCTTCTTTTTTCAGCTTTCAGCTTGGCTTGCACTTTTTCGTATTGGGGATGCGTTGGTGTAAGTACAAGCGATGGATGATTACATAGCTTACGGAGATATTGCAGTGCTTGGAAAATGTGCTGTCCTTTCTTTCCTCCTTCACCACTTTCATTTTGAATATCTTCTGACATTACTGAAAAGTCTTCATACAACATCTTTTGCACATCAGACAATTCGCAATAGTAGTCCTGGATAATCTTTGGCGGGAGATCTTCAAGCACATCCTCCTTCATCCTTCTCATCAAGAATGGCAGCACTTGTTTGTGAAGTGCTTCAAGCGCCAAGGCACCCCTTTCCTGGTCTTTTGTGGACGCTTTTGCGTCTCTGGAAGCTTGAATAGGCTTGCCGTACCGCTCACTGAACTGCACCTCGGTGCCTAAAAACCCAGGCATGAGAAAATCAAATAGGGACCATAAATCGACAACATTGTTTTGCACCGGTGTACCAGACAGGATCCTAGCGTTAGAGAGACTTACAATCTGTGGAATGCCTTAACAGTTTTGACCGATTTAGTAAGTTTAGTCGAAGGGTTTCTGATAACATGGCCTTCATCCAGACAGCAGTAATTGAACCGAAGAGGCGCAAAATGGTCAATATCATTTCTCAAAACCTCGTAGGAAATAATGATAATATCACGAGACATCATTTGTTGTCGAATCCTAATATCAAACATTGCTTACATTGCTCTTTCATTCTTGTCCCCAGTATAAATGATTGGCTTCAGAAACTCGGCATACTTTTTAATTTCAAAGAACCAATGCCCAGTTAAGGGGAGCGGACACACAACCAAACTTGGACAGTGGCAGTAATCCACCAGCTTGGTCTTTTTATATTCTTGTGCCCTGTTATAATGGTCAGACGCAATCATACAAATAGTTTGCAGAGTTTTACCGAGACCCATATCGTCACAAAGAATACCATGAAGTCCGTACCTGTTCAAGAACGCCAACCAACTAACACCTTCCTTTTGGTATGAACGGAGTTCCGCAGCAACAGAAACTGGCAATGCAAATTCAGTAATCTTTTCAGACCCTATAAGCTGCCCTATAAATTTACGCTCTATATTTTTCTTTTCTACAAGCGATTGTGGGAATCCAGGCGGGTTTGGTACTCCTGCCTCCAAAGGTGCAAGTTTAACCAACTGCGCAAACACATTGGTCGAAATAAATCGGACTTGCTCATTAGAGTCTGACATTCTTCCAAGTAAAGGCGCCATCAAGAAAATCAGATAAGGCAATACTTTGTCTTGCAACATTTCCACAATTTGATACAGCGCTTCCACGCTGCCTTGTCGATCAGTATCAACTGTAGAGTGATTTGTAAGCGGGACAACCTTTTCAATTACTTGAATCATCGCTGGAACTTTGACTTGTCTAGCTAGCGAACCAATGGCACAGGATGCCAAATGCCGAACAAGGGACAGATGGCTAGTCAAACAATTTGTAATAGGCTCCATCAAAGTCAGTATTGAAGGATACAGCTCTGGGTGAATGTATTTTACAAGAATATGGATTACATGAAGGGAATCGCAAAGGGGTTGTGTAAACGGTTCTTCAGGTGCAAATTTCTTTTTCGCCAGCAGCAGCGGATTGACAATGTTTAAAGATTCAGAGATTAGTGTCCAGAATGTCGGTATTAATTCAAATAACTTTGGGCCGAATTGAGCACAGAGTGATTCGATGGCTGCTTCAGCTCCACGATGAAGAACAATCTTTGCAATTCGTTCCTGTTCATTTGCTTCCGTTTGCGCAGCATCTTTAATAGCATCGCCAGCAGCTTCGTCAATTTGGTCAACGGCCTGTGAAACGGCGGCAGCTTTCCTACCTTTAGCTTTACCTTTTGGCGCTGCTTTAACGTCCTTCAATCGTTTTAGAGTAAGAACAATATTTTCATCCCGAACCTCTTTGGCGATCCCAACAATACTAGGATCGGAGCACAAAAACACACAAATATTCTTTACCATTTTATCGTTAATGTTTGCTCGCTGTCCTTGAATATTTAAATCAATCATTTTTGCTACACCGTCTGCTGAGCGCTTTTGCAGCTCTTGGCTTTCTTCATTTTGAATGCTGTTCATCAGGTTGCGGATAATAGGATTCAGTTTGCTTGGTAGTGATCCCATTATAGACACAGCAGACGCCAAAGAAGAGAATACACGCGTATCCAGCGTTCGTTTAAGGTTAATCGAAGAATTTTTGGATGAAACAGCTCTACGGTATAACTCTGCCATGTTCTCTGATACGCTAACTACTAATGGTGCAACATAATTGGTCAAGAATATTTCCGAGCATTCTAGGGTAAAATCTGCCCCTAAAGGCGACTGGAAACTTGGATCGGATTTGGTCATCATTGGAGGTAATGGCGGTAATGAGTGGCCCTGGTTGCTTAATGCATTGAACAGCAATAAACAATCATCCCTATTCACTTGTAATTGATTCTGCAGTTCTACAAAATAGAGCGCAGCTCCAGCATTAGCATCCGAGAGGACTTGCACCATAGTATCCCAAATAACTTGAACCAATTTATTGGACTCGAGGAAGCTAGTCTTGTATATAGCATTAAAGTCAAGCACCCATTCCTGAATAACAATTCCGATAATAATACGGTGAAATGCCCATCCAGAATTGACGTAGGCCATAATCCATTCAAGCACTTTGGGCTGAAAATTAGCCAGATTTCGATGATTCATTAGTGAACAGCAAAGTTTTCCCAGGCAATTTGCTGCAGCAATTCTTCCATGCATAACTACCTCTTGCGACAAGATTGTTAGGTCTTGATTCATCATTGCACGATCCTGGGCTGGAATGTTCAATGTATTTGGTGCATTCTTGGTAGTGGGCTGTGAGCTGTACGAGATGAATAGCCGGTGATCAAATGCACCGCCAATTGGAGACATAACTTGTGCCAAAAGTACCGACAAAGTATTATTACATATTTTATCGAGAATAGCCTGATCACAGGGTTTAACAGATAACAATCCCACAAGCTGAGTCCACACATTAACCGTAGATTTAATAACTTCTTCTTTCTCTTCCAAAACAAAGTTTTGAAAAAGGAGTCGAAGTAAATCAATTGTAACCCATGAAATACCAGCCGAATTTTCTTCTTTTGACAGCTCGGCTAAAGATGATAGTGTCCGTAACACGGCTAGTCGCACTGATGTGATTGCATGTCTAAAGAATGGGAATAGTTGTGGAACGAGTTTTTCTAGGAACTGGCTGGCTTCTTGTCGAAGGATATGGATAATTTGCGGTTTGCGGAGTAAATCGGATAGTAAATCCATAACAAATGACGTGGCTGCAGTCAAATCATCTAGTTCTTGGAGCGAGTCCCATAGATAAACAACAATCGTATTAAATATTTTTTTTTCTGGTAGCAATTTCACTAGTAAATCAGAAATTGGCAATAGTGATGAAGATGCTACCGCACGTACATCGTCATTGTGGTCCTTTAATCTACATTAAGGATAACTACCCTTCCACGATGGCTTTAAATGCAGGCGAATCCTGTCCGTTCGGCAATGGAAGAAGAATTTGATGCAGCAAATCCTGACGCACTGCCATCCAGTACTTTAGTCCAATCAAAGCTGCATGTCTCACGGCCCATTTTTGTGTATTTTCTTCCTTTTCTTTTTCATGATATTCCAGTAACACGAGCAGCCCTTTATGCACTACTTTGAGACATAAATCATCCGGACAGTGCTCCAATACTACAGCTAGTGTTTGCGAACAGGTTTCTCTAACCGGAACAACAGCTTGGTCGCCAACAAAATCTGCAAATCTATCTAGAGACAGTACACACAGTAATCGGATCAACAAATCTTCAAGTACCATTAAATGTCTTTTTTCGTTTTGCTTTTTATCTACTCCAACGATTTTACCATATCCACTGCCATGTGTTTTAATCAACTCTCGTAGTCCAATTGCTGCACCGTGTCTAGTCTCCCATTTCGGCGAAAACAAATCAAAAGATAACTGCTCACACAGTCCTTCAAATGGCCACTCGTCTCCAGTACTAAACACTCCAAGAGTAGACAAATCTGGCTTTTCTTTGAATTTAACCACAGTTGTGTTAGGGTCTTTTGGTTCTTTTTCCTTTTCTTCAACTTTGCGTTTCTTTAATGCCGACGAAGAAGTAATATCCGTGTATCGTGATGAATTGTCTTTTTTTGCCTGCTGCTTCATTTTTCTTTTTAGTTGATTACGCTCTCTGGCACTCATACCAGCAAACGGATCAGTTTCCTCTACTTTTACTTGAACAACTTCGGTAATTGCTTTTTTCTGCTGCTGTTGCAGGGATATTTTTTTTTGTAAAGAAACATCTTGTTCATCAAAAAAGTCGACTGCAATTAAGATTGATTATTACCATCCATTAACTGCGTACCAAATCCCAATCGTTCCCTCAGTCTCTGTTTCTGTATTTGCAGCCGCTGTTTTGGATCCATATCACTTAAATCTGCATCAAATTCGCTGCCAGCACTAGCTAGTAAAGGCATACCCTTTTCCAGCACAGTATTGATATCAATACTATCAAAACTAAGCAATCCTTCCAATTCCTCCACTTTATTAATATCAATTACCATTATTGTTACTCGATGGCGGATCCCATTGACTGACATTATCACAGATTGATTGTATAGCTAATCCTGCAGCTACTCTAGTTTCCCAATTTTTGCTGTTCAAATGAACAAGTACTCGCGAAAGCAGCGGATATAATTCGTCTGGATGCTGTTTTTGAATATGTCCAATTTGTTTGGCTGCTGTTGACCGTACTGTGCTGGTTGATCCTGTATCTAGCAATAGTACTAGTCTGTCCAGTCTCGTTGTCATTTGAGATTTGAATTTTTTTAGGCGAAATCTTTGGATCTCTTTCGAACAAAGTATCTTTTTGCTTTTTGATTCGCAAACTGTATAAATCCATCCTTGATTATGCGCAAGTTTACACTTGTCTAATTGAATGAAGATGAGAGAGAAACTATCCTTTAATCCTTTTCCGTTGATTTCTACTTGAAACAATAGTTGTGTATAACTTGTGAAATCCATTACGTATTATTGCGCTGTCTGCAAAGTAACCACGATTACCTTTTGATTACGTTCAAAACACGGTTCTGTACGCAAGCGTGTCATCCATCTATTCCAATCTTACCAATAGTGCCAAACCAACGCTAAACAGAATTTCATTTATTAAATACTCTGCCATTAGTAGAAGTAGCTACCACTCCTTGAATCTCAAAAGACTTGGAAACATCAGATATCCGATTCGGTTTTTTGTACAAATTCCTAAATATAATTTCAAACGGCTGCGTGTCTTGGTACTTGATACTTGGTTCCGCCGTCAAATCAATCACACAACAGCGGATTATGTAATTACCTACTACTTTGATATTAATGTCCGGAAAGATAAAGAACAAGTAGAACTGTCCGTCTTCTGGATCTTTAAGTACATTTCCTTTTCTAATCACATCGCCATCGAAATTATTCAAGAGTGATTTGTGGTTTTGCGGAGTTATTGTTGAACAAGGCTCTTTTTCTGGTGATAGACAGTATAGAAAACAAGTATAATGCAATTGCTCTAGTTCTAGTTTTGTCAAATTGTCTTTAAATATTGTTTGCACAATTAGCACGGGGTATCTAATCAGAAATATTTTACATCATACTGTTGATGAAAGGTTTTTTGATTCCGCTTTCTCTTCCGTATAATGGCTGCTGTCTTATTACTAATCTAAAGTCCCTCATCGCAAATTATGTTGATTTGTGGGAAAAAGAGAAATTTTCGTTTAATTTTCAATAATTGAATGAAATTAAAATCCTGTTTTACTCACGAGCAACAATTCTCATCTTGAAAAGTCAAGTACAAACTCAGTGATTGGAAATGGAAATGGGATGATGCGCTAAAGTTACGTTATAGATCGTGCATCAAGAAAAAGGGATCTGAATTCGTAAGCGATAGTCACTATAGGAAAAAGAGAGATTATCGGTGAAACTTGATCTCTTTGCTATCTACAAAATGTCCAACTTTATTTTCATTTCCCGCAAAATACAACTAATTTACATTTTCAAGAATATAATCCGTTTAATTGTCCTCCAACGAAACGCTGTTTTATCACATGGAGTCTATTGCTACCTGTAAAGCGATAACCAATATGCACTTGTTACTGTAGTTTTGTGTGTTGATTGAATATTTGCTAATTCATTTTTTTGTGTGGTTAATTTTTCAAATAGTGTGCACGGATGCTGAAAAGCGGCCGCCAAACATGTAAAAGTTCAATTTGTTTGTAAAAGTTCGATTTGTTTGTAAATTGTTCCTATGGTACCGAATTGCAGTTGTAAGAGATGTTCTGGGAAAGATGGGATATTGTTGGTACCTGGAGTTGACAAACCAATTAGTAGCAATAACTGACGGATATATCCTTGGAATACACTCATCAATCACCTGCTACTCTGGCTTAAACTCATTTTCAAAACATACGCTTAAGACATTTCATGCAATTTATTCCTGATTTGATAATAATACTTTAACCGAATAGTTTCTTTTTTTGCCAATTCCAAATCATTACTCTTGAATGCTTTGCCGATATTATCGATAATCCCATTGATTTTGTCATTATTCTGTTGAATATAGTCATCAACTTGTTCTTCATTTAATTCTTCAATTTCCTCTTGAATATCCATAATTTCCATCAGGAATTGCTCATCATCAGTTTTTACAGTTTCATCAATTTCAATTCCGTTAAGGGAGAGTAAGTATTGCGATCTAGACAAGGGATCCTTTAGTATTTGAAAAGCCGCATTAATTTCGGATGATTGCTGTTCAGAAATACTTTTTTCTAATTTTGATTTTGAAGAAAATATGTCTGGATGTACTTGAGCTTGCATTTTCAAGAATTTCTGTTTCAATTCATTTTGTGTTAGATTGAAATCGACGTTGAATAAATTAAAGTAGTTTTGGTTTTTTGGCGGTTGGATTATTGAACAGGACTGGCAGAATAGCGGGTTTGTTACTTTTGTATTGCATTTCCAGCATGGATTGTTTATCTTTGTAGAGTATTGTTTTCTCTGTATTGAATTGAAAAATCTCTTCATTTTCAAAGTATTTTTGGTCTGTTCGAGTTAGTGTTCCCACCAGCCACAAGGAAATAATTCAGCCACAAATGGAAACAACTGTAATCCCTTTCATTCTTAATTATCATGCAGATATATCGTAATTTTCGATTACATTGTATCTGTGGAATTCTATAGAAATGCTGAGCCTTGTCCTGATATCGCCCAATACGCCATCGCTTTTCATATGATAATAATTAATGTAGTACAAGCAATCCTACGATGGTTTCCAACATTAAATTTTCAATAACCGCACTGGCACGCAGACAGTCGTTGTACATCACTCGCACTTGATGGTATGCAAAATATGATTGAATTAGAAATTAAATTCTGCTTATCAAATGAACGGCCATGTAGCACAAACAGACGAGTTTGAAAACTAGGGCTTTTCAAGAGACTTAAAGAAAATTAAAAGGAAGAGAATAAAATGAATTAAACGGCGAGCAAGATAAAGAAACTACTGAATAAAATATTGTTATTCATCTTTTAATTCTCCCTGTCGATTCGTTTTAAAATCTACATCTTGTAGGTAAAAATTCCGCCCACAAACGCAACATGTGAATGTTAAACCGTATAAAAAGTAAAAGGTTTTTGTGAAATTAATGGATACAATCGCACTGACACTAGACACTCTCGCCCTCAAATTCGAAAACCCAACACTAAAATCATTCGTAGACAATCATCCAATAGTATCAAAAAGCATAGCTGTCGGATTAGCAGTGCCTATTGCAACGACTGTCGGTATAACTACTGTTGTTGCTGGTACTTGTTTTGCAGTTGCTAGTGTATGTTGTTTAGGTGCATTCGCAGTTACTTCTGCTTTACTACCTTGTTATATTGTTGCCCTGCCGTTGACTAATCAGAAATACATGAAGAGAGATTCGTTTGATTTGATTGAAGAGAATGGGAAAATATTACTCTAAGTTGAGCTGGTACTCAATATATTTATTTATCATCTATTATTCATTACTATTGAGTTATTTCTTTTGATAGTTGGCAAGTCAATTGGCTACTAATCAGTAGTTGGTTCGCAAGTGAAATTACTGGAAAGTATTCATGTGCGATTCTTTTGCTTATTAAGCTATCATCTGGAATACTTTAAACTCGGACTACTCTTCCAAACACCAATACTACTACTCTTCCAAACACCAATACTACTACTCTTCCAAACACCAGTACAACTAACTTGAATATTCGATTCGGGACTCGAATCAGTCCAAAAATATTAGTTGGAAAAAATTAAGTTTCTGCATGATTACACTTCTCCTTACAAGTGTGCTAGCACAAAATTCATATTATTACAATGGCTACATCATGTACCATTCAGTAGACTACGTTTTCAACTCTACCTGTGGATTTCAAAATGCATTCCAATCGCAACTGTTGCAAACCGGCAGTTCCATGCAGCTTGTCGATTGTGGAAAGCTTTGCAGCTCGCAAATCAATTGTCAATATTTCAACCTTGATAGTGGTGGAATATGTTACTTGTATGCTGGAGCTGTGGAAAGAGCAACAATGACTACAGGTGCAGGATGTGGAATTTCAATCAATAGCGCTGATTATTATCCCTCTGATAACGGACTGATGAAATATTTAAGTTTTGATTATAATTATTTTGGAGTTAATATGCATGAAAATAATGGAATGTATTACGGAAAATGTCTTTTCAAGCAAACATCAACTAATCAAGTTCAATCTAGCGATCCTATGCATTGCGGATCTATCTGTGCAGGATCAACTTGCACACGTTCGTATTATCGTGACAATGCATGCTACTTGTACTCTGATGAAATTGTGCTGGATACGATTCTACCAAACGATTATTCAACCTGCTTTATTAATTCAAAAACAACACAATGTAAAGCAGATGGAGAGTTCATCAAGTGTGATCAGCATGTCAAGAAAAAGAAATCTGTGATTTATTACGGTGCAGAGATGGATTTGGATGATAGTAGAGAGTATGCGTATGGAAAATTCATGCAGGATTTGGTGCTAAACCCTGATTCTTGCAGCTATAAATCTTACAACCAGTGTGTGGAAGTATTCAAGAATTCTACAAGCTTTATGTTTACATTAGATTCTAGTTACCATTGCTGTCTCTACGGGAGCTCTTTTAGTCCATCAATTAGTCGCGCAGGTGATACTAACAGGATTTCTATTGGAGTTTCGCTATCGAATTGCACGATTGATAATCACAATTGGATGACTTGCAATGGCGTCGGTGAAAATCCTTCTGCTTTTCAATCATGTTTAGCAACTTTGTATAAAAACACTTCATACATCTACACAACTCCGATTGACTGCCAAATATCGAACCCCTTCAATTTGACTGTTGACAAAGAAGTTAGTCTGGAAGAATGCATGGATCTATGCCACAAGAATTCAAGTTGCCAAAGCAATTACTGGACGCCAGACGACGTGAAAACCGTTAATATTACAGTTGGGAGCAACAGTACAGACAAAGTGCAATTAGGACATTGTAATGTACTCCCAGCTGATAATAACGGAACCATTTTTGTAGATGTGACTAGCAACAATTGTATTTACAATTCAACTACCCAAAAATGCCACGAAAAGGATGATATTTACAACAGGTACCCGGCTGATATTTACTTGAACGGAGTGGCATTTAGAAAAGACTTTTATTCTCCTTTCTATGTTGGAGAAGAATGCTCATTTGGTAATTGGGTAAATGTCCAAGTTTCACCGATTTCCACCAACGATTGTCAAGCCGAGTGCTTGAGTGATCCCAACTGCTCTCATTACATGAACTTGTTTGCATCATGCTTCAAATTCTCTGGTGTGCCTCTTTTACAGCAAATTGTACCGAGAAACACATCAACTTGCTTTATACACCAACATTCTTTTGATTGCTTGTTCAACAATGCGTCACCTAATTGTGCAGCCGAATTCCAATACCAAGGAGTAAACCTCAACGGTGTCTTGTTCCACGACAACGAAAAAGAGCTTTACAGTTCAAGTTGTAATATTAAATATGCTGCACCGGTATTATCAACCCCCAAGGCTGGTTTTGAAGATTGCAGAACGCAGTGTTTAGATGACCCCAAGTGTACAATGTCCAGTATGGATTCCAGCGATAACTGCGACATTTACTATACAAAAATAGACGAGACTGTTAGTTTCCAATCATCCGGTGGTTCAAATTGTCAAATAGTGAAATCTAGAACAGACCTTACAGTCCATGGACGTACCATTGAATTTAATTTCCGAAAGAATATCCACCATAACACCAACGATTTTGTGTTTGGACTCAAATATCAAAATATCGATGTACTTAATATCGCCTCTTCGCACAACAGCGTCTTTCATTATTTCACAAATACTATTGGATGCGAATGGATTGAAACTAACGATATGAACATTGACACTGTGCTTTTCGTTACAAATCAAGACGATTGTGCTTGGCAATGCTATATTAACCTTGATTGCACTCATTTTGCTTATGAATTCACTGAAAATTACAGTTACGGCACTTGCAATCTCAAAACCAACTTTTCGCCAGATACGCAAATGATCAACAATCCTTCGATAAAATGTGGTAGTCTGACAGAGAGAAACGCGTGTGTACCACAGAATGGAGAAATTGTTTGCAAGAACAACCCATCAACAGTTACCAAAAACAATTTTGACGATGTGTTCTTTAACAACTACCTCTTTTCATCGTTCCAAGATTTAGCACTTAATTACAGGTGCCACTGGAAGAATAGCGTACCAATTCAATCAACACCATTGGATTTCGGGTCCCAGTGTGCATATCTTTGCCAGAGTCTGCCGTCGTGCACTTTTTACGATTGGATTCGTACCATGGAATACAACACCCTGCCTACCTGCAACCTTTACAGCAATTCTCTTGATACGTCGTTGATGGAGCCTTCTTGGCATGAGTGTGGGTGGAAAATGTCTACCAGCAACTGCCAAGTCTCTGTGTCTCAAGGATCGTTGGTTTGCGCCAACTCAACCGCCCCAATTCCGTCTAGGATCGAAACCACTCTTACTCAAGTAACTACGTTTGTCAAAGGCACTATTGTGGTCCAAGGAACTACTGTTGCAAATGCCACTATCGTTAATAATGGAGATGGAGTGACTGTAGTTGGAGGGAATCAAATCAACAATGGGCAGATTTCTACAGACGTGTAAGTTGTTGCTAATGATAGTGTTGTTACTATTACTGATTTTCCTACTGAAACTGTTGACGAAACCAACATAGTTGCAACAGTCACCGTCGTTGAGACTGTAGCCTCCAAGAATGAACCACAAGATTACCCGCCATCTTTACTATATTCAGTGGCAATTGGTGGCTTGATTGGCAGCATTTTCTTGAATGTGCTACTCGTTGCAGCACTGGTCAAATTCAATCGCGATTTGTCTCAGCCTCTCGATGCAGGTTCTACAAATGCTACGAATGAAGCCATCAAAGCGACCAGCCCCGACTCTATTGAAGTTTCAAACCTGCCATCCTTGACAAACAGTGTTTTGATGGCTAAATTCCAAGAAATCAATAACAAGAATAGAAATATTGTTCAAGTGTCTAGAAATGTGTGGACTGGGCCTGTTTCCACTATTTATTTATTTGCCAACCAACAAGGTATGGCTGTGTTCAACCATTTGCTGGTTTTCTTTCTGTATCCAAGAAACATTTCATTCGCAGTAAATTGTTATTAATATAGTCTCCTGAAGATGTTGATGAACCCGGCATGACTAAAGTAGCAAAAGGTGACCAGATTACCCTCAAATTACATTCCTTTGATGGCACTTTTCTAGGCACAAATGAAACAAAAGAATTGGTGGGCAAGTTCCCAGCTCGAATCATCCCGCCTCCAAAAGAATGTCCAAAGCTGATATTAGTTCACTGCCCAGAATACACTGAATTCTCCAATCCTAAACAGTACGAGTTTTTCGAATCTACAAAAACCCTATATCCTGACCACGTCTCTCTTCGAAAAGTTGAAGATTATAGATCGTTGGTTCCAAACCAATATTTTTCAACTGGGATTTTTGAATCTTTGAATAACATCAAGGTTCTAGTCAGTGGCTCGCATGATATGATGAAATTCATTTACAAGTATATCGATGGAGTAGCTGACGAAATATGGTCTTATGTTGATACCCATATCGTCACTTATGACTATGACATTGCAGATGATAATTATCCATATGAATACTAATAAAAATGGGTTTATTCAGGATGTAGTATTAAAAAGTTTTGCATTTCTACATCTGTGTACTGCTTCAGCTCCAATGCCATTTCATACAGCTCTTGGTCATTATTGTATACTACAGCATTCGCTAGTACCTGCATAACGTCTCTATGGAACTCTGCGGTGGTTTGTACTTGCCGATTCCTGATTCTACTTTTCACTGTTTCCAGACACATTGGCTGCAGGATAAATTTACTGTAGGTGATATCTTTTGGTTGTTTAAGAAACAAGTTCCCCGCTCGGTGATCTGCTATTTTATCCCATATCATCAATGCGGTTTTCTGCCATGTGCTGTTTTTCTTCTTTTTTGTTTCCTCTATGATTAATTTTTGCCAACCTTCAGTTGAATCTAGATCGGAAATATCACTGGACTCTTGTTTTTTCAGCGCTTGGTGAGTATAAAGTTACCTATCGGCCTCAGCTGTTCCATTTTGGCCGAATCGAGCTGTATGCTTGTTTCTGAAGAGTTCTGTTCAGAATCTTCTTTTGATTCATCTGCTACTTCACTTTCGGGACTTAAATCCTTGGTTTCTGTTTCATTTACTACTTTATTTTCCAGCTCGATATCTTGTGGCAGTTCATCCTCAACCGGATCTACGTCCATTTCGTGGTCGCTTTCAACATTTACTTTGCTATTGCTCTTGGATGGTGTCGACTCTGTTTTGTGATTAGTCTCCATTGTAGGTTCGAGTGGTTCCCGTTCCTTTTCCTCATCAATAGTCTCTATTGTTTGCACTGAATCAAATTCAATGCTTTGCGCGGACTGTTGATCTAGTGCCATATACTGCCTTTCAAGATTTGCCAGCATCTCCCTGATTTCCTTTATTCTCACTTGCGATAGTTCTGTTTGCAACTCTGCCAGCCCTTCCTTTGGCAACTGATTATAAATTTCCAGACACTGCTCCACAGGGTTATTGTTCTTTTCCAAGCACTCTTTTATTTTACTCCAATCGTGATTCAATTTGATTGTTAGCTGTACCACGAGCAGTTTCAATTCTGCCATTTGGTGATCAAAATTGAAAACTTGAACGTGTAAATTATCGGGCCATTAGACTCCTTGATGCCAATACTCAGCGGCTATTAGACAGCAGTTATATAGTTTACATCTACGGCTATTTGATGGGACTTGCCAGAGCATTGTTGCTAGTAATAAACTTTTCATACAGCAATATCAGTAAACGTAAAAGACCATGTTGCTTAACTCAATATTCAAGGTCTGCTGTCTCCAACTGAAGTTTACTTTTTTCAATGTTGAAATCCCTGCAAAAAAATATCTTTAAAAGAATAAAGTGCAATCGAACGGGCAGCCAGTTGCAGCAATCACCATATAACATGCATCATCTGCATACGGAGTTGAATCAGTTGAAATTACAGAGAAATTCCAAAAAGGTGCATTCAAACAAGAATGTGGTGGATATATTCACCAAGAATTGGCTGTTAAAAGCTGCTGGAATGGAATCACCAACCTTTAATCTGCCCTTTAATCAATTACCAACGCCTTCCGAAACCCCAGAGCTGATAGAGAAATTCAAAAATAGCCCTCAATACAATATGATTTACATTTGTGCCAACTTTGCAAAGCTAGACATTAATGAAGCAGGATCTTTGGTATGCGATGATGCTAGAACCAACGAAATATTGGCAGCTTCAGTTATATTTTCAAATGGCATTGAAGCAGCTACTGAATTTCTTTCAGCCCAAAACATCAAACTTACGTTAACATTATCACTGTTATTCTGCAAGCAATGTTTAGACTCTAACCAGTCAATCCTATTTTTTAAATATTTCAATTTGCTCAGAAGTACTTGGCAGCCGCTGTCAAAAGCACATTATGAAAGTTTGGTGATATGGCATATGAAATATATAATAAGGAAAAGCGACTATTTCTACGACAGATTCCTGTTTCTCAAAGGACACCAAAAAGAAGTTGGGAAGAGAGTGCAAGTAATGTTATTATCGCTCAAGTGGCTACTAAACTACATGTCGCTGAACGATATGCGGCCAGATTCACTGATGTATCACTACGTTATTCTAGGATTTTGCAGGGCAGATTTAACCGAACTTGCACTAATATACTACAACGAATACAAGAAAATGCACCGCCCAACTCTGGCTATTTTGGATTATTTGATTGTATCTCATTGTAGACAGTATAATTTAGATTCGCAGGTGATGGTGAATGACTACCGAGCCGTAATTCAAGATTTAGTCAAAGAATACCCCGCGAGTGCCAGTGATTTTGTATTATATCACTTGGGATTATTTGAACTCCAATTCAACGATTCCAAAAGTCCCGCTTACTTTGAAACGATAAAATGGAGCGGTAAATGGGCAAAGAAGCAAATGGGACCTAAAGTAGAGTACCTGCAATCTCAGTCCATTCCTGTTGGCCATAACGACTTTAAGCGATTGGCTAGAAATGGCTATTCCAGAGAGAAGGTGTGGAATACAGTAGTGGGCGACTGGGATAATATCAAAAAATTAATATAGTCTCGAATAACGCGTATTTGTCCTTGTTTGTATGGATAGTATATTCTCATTTCTGTAGTTCTTTCTACCCCACTGCTCTGCCACTTTATTTAGAAAAACGGAGACTTTTTTTCAGTCATCAAAAAATGTTGAGATTGACAAAAACTAGTATTCGATTTGTTAACGGCAGTCAGACAATATTCCACTCATACCTATGACAGCAATGTTCTGAACATGGCAATTAACAAAAATACCAAAGTCATTTGCCAAGGATTTACTGGAAAGCAAGTACTGAAAGCGTAATGATAGGGGACTTTCCACTCCAAGCAAGCTATAGAATACGGAACTAATATGGTTGGGGGCATCTCACCTAAAAAGGCTGGGAGCACCCACCTTGGATTACCTGTATTTGGCAGCGTACAAGAAGTACCAATTTTTTGACGATAGGCTGTTGACAAAGTAAAGCCAGACGCTTCAGTTATTTATGTTCCGCCTCCAGGAGCCGCTGCTGCAATC
Source organism: Terramyces sp. JEL0728 (assembly GCA_027603945.1). Classification (NCBI taxonomy): domain Eukaryota; kingdom Fungi; phylum Chytridiomycota; class Chytridiomycetes; order Rhizophydiales; family Terramycetaceae; genus Terramyces; species Terramyces sp. JEL0728. Next base: position 35,489 of record JADIIU010000076.1, read on the forward strand.
ATTGAGGCCATCGAAGCTGAAGTCCCGCTTGTCGTCTGCATTACTGAAGGAATTCCTCAACAAGATATGGTCAAAGTCACCAAAGTATTAAAATCACAAAGTGCTACACGTTTAATTGGACCTAACTGCCCTGGCATCATTGCGCCTGGAGAGTGTAAAATCGGAATTATGCCTGGACACATTCACAAAAAGGGAAAAGTTGGAATTGTTTCTCGTTCAGGTACTTTGACATATGAGGCTGTTGGCCAAACTACTGCAGCTGGACTTGGCCAATCTTTGTGTGTTGGTATCGGCGGTGATCCATTCAACGGAACTAACTTTATTGACTGTCTTAAAGTATTCTTGAATGATCCAAACACTGAAGGTATTATCCTTATTGGTGAGATTGGTGGAAGTGCTGAAGAAGAAGCTGCAGAGTACCTCATCCAACATAACCTCACAAAGGCAAACCCAAAGCCTGTCGTTTCATTCATTGCCGGGTTAACTGCTCCACCTGGCCGTCGTATGGGTAATCTCTTGTTAATTATAGGCCACGCCGGTGCAATTATTTCCGGAGGAAAAGGTAAAGCTGAAGATAAAGTGCTTGCCTTACAAAAGGCTGGAGTTAGAGTTACTCCTTCCCCTGCTAAACTTGGTGTGTTTATGCGTGAAGAAATGCAAAAGTTGAACCTTGTTTAAACTGCACCTAAATAAATTTTCATCAGAGCCTCTTATTGTTATTTGTAGGTCGGGTTGGTTACTGCAACGTTCGGAAATACGATGATTCGTCAATCAATTTGAAAAGCTTGGCAATCTCAAAAAATGTCCACAAAAGTGAGAATTGGGAGGCCATTCAGCTCCAAACCTGTAAAGCTATCGTAATATAGAAAAATACCGATGAGCAGTGGGAAATCATTTCAACTGGGATGAAGGAAATCTTCAATTGCAACTCCTCCAAGTTGTCGTTTGAAGAACTTTACCGTTCCGCCTACACAATGGTATTACACAAGGACGGCGATAAGCTATATCAGAACGTCGGCCAATTGATCGCTGGGCACTTGGCACAGGTCATTCAATCCAGAATCGCACCAAGATTTCCAACTGGACATAATGAAATTTCAATTACCGAAGGACAAGCATTTCTGAATGCAATTAAGCTTACTTGGGATGAGCATATCACGGCAATTGGAATGTTTAGCGATTTGCTAAAGTACATGGTAAGTACTGCTAACCGCAGGATCGATCTTACCTTTCCTACAAAGGATTGCCGCTTACTTATGATATGTGTCTAAATGTATACAGAGACACTGTTATACTCTCAAAGGAACATCCACTGAAAGATATGATTATCAACAGCCTATTGAGACTTGTTCAATACGATCGGGAAGGACATGTGGTAGACAAAATGCTGCTATCCAAAATTGTAAAGATATTTATGGTCTTGTCACCTCCTGGAGTTCAGTCAAAGCTGACCAGTTTGTACGATACCGATTTTGAAGAAGCATTCCTGGCAAGCTCAACAGCTTTCTACAAGGATGAAAGTAAAAAGCTGACTGGACGCACCGCGGCAGACTTTTTCAGCAAGGTATTCAATTTGTAACTATAGGTGCAAGCTAGACTTGAGGAAGAATCAACGCGGGTAACAGTAGTTCTCACGCCTTCCACTGAAAAAAAACTGTTGGATATCGTAGATTTAGAGTTGATTACAAACAATGTGAAGCCATTAATAGAGGTATTGTTTGTATTGATCGTAGCTGGATTCTGGCTTAGTGTCAATGATTAAAAATGAAAGGATTGAAGGCTTGATGACTATGTATGATCTATTCAAAAGAGTTCCAACCGGACATCCCGAAATGAGACAGGCTTTGGCAGCACATATCAAGGATTTAGGGAAGCAAATCCCAGCACCAGATTCCACCGAAAAATCAAAATCAGGAGTGACAATTGAATGGGTTGAAGCAATGTTGCAGCTCAACTTTAAATTTGAAGGGCTGTTGAGTGCTTGTTTCAATAGCAATCCTCTATTTGAAGCTGATATCGACTCGGCAATGCAAACTGTGATTAACAGCTGTCAAAAATCGCCTGAATATGTTAGTTTATACATGGACCATGTCCTTCGACAACAGAGTAAGGGTAAACTGGCCGAAGATTTTAATGTTGTTGCCGACAGAGCCATTGCGATTTTTAGATTTTTGCAAGAAAAGGATATTTTTGAGCGATACTACAAGCAGCACTTGGCAAAGAGAATGCTACAGTCGAAAATCAGCAGCGAAGATTCTGAAAAAATTCTGCTGTCTAAATTAAAGTTGGAATGTGGGTACCAGTTCACTTCAAAGTTGGAGGGGATGTTTACAGACTCGAGATTATCCATTGAGCTGACTGGTGCATTCAAACAGCAAATAACCCAAAAAGAAATTGTCATACCCGAGCTGTTGGTATCTGTTTTAACTTCAACATATTGGCCATTCACGCTTTCTGACAATACAAGTGTTATTCCGACCGAACTTGAATCCGTTGTATCCTCATTTGAAAAGTACTACTTATCAAAACATTCCGGCAGAAAATTACAATGGCTAAAGAATATGGGAACTGCAGACTTGAAAATTAACTTTGGCTCTGCCACAAAGGAAGTGAATATGAGCACTTACTGCATGTTTGTGCTGCTCAACTATTTCAAAGAAGGCAGCGAACCTGTGCCATTTAGTGTTATAGAAGAAAGCAGTGGCATACCTGCAAAAGAGTTGGTTCGCACCTTACAAACGCTTTCTCTGGGTAACCGACTTTTTTGATTTTAGGGAAATACCGTTTATTAACAAAATCAACCAAACAAAAAGAAATTGCTGTTGATGACACATTTACTTTCAACGACAAATTCACCTCCCCATTAGCAAAAATCAAAATTCTTACCATCTCATCTGCCGAAAATGCGGTGGACAAGCAAGAACGCCAACAGACAATGGATAAAGTAAATGAAGACCGCAAGCATCAAATTGAAGCTTCCATAGTCAGAATAATGAAATCGCGCAAGACACTCGAACACAATATCCTTGTTTCCCAAGTTATCAGTCAATTAGCTTCACGGTTCGCACCTGTTCCAGCAATGGTTAAACAGCGCATTGAAAGTTTGATCGAGAGGGACTACTTGGAACGCGATGCTAATCAACGGTAATTGGTATTAATTTAGGAATACTTATCATTATTTGGCGTAGATGTAATAAATGTCTTGTATTTGTTTTTGGGTTTTTGACAGGTAGATTCGTTCAGAATTGAAGCAACAGAATATCTGGTTGGTATATGTGAGAGAAACCACCATTACTTCGGAATTAACTATATTCCAAGGGGTAACAATCCACAGAGATTTTTTCATTTTGAATGACGTTGGAGCAGTGGGTTTCCGTGCTTGATATAATCATAAAATCACAGAATGCAACGCTGATCTTGGCGAGTGTGATTATGACATATCTCATAGCATCAAAGAAGATATTTATTCAGTTCCGCACCAAAATGATTTTCATCTATGTGATTTGTTTTCTACAAGGAGCACTAAACTTTTTCTGGAGCGAAACTAATGAAATTGGAGAAATTAATACTTGCCTATTACTTTCAGCATTATTTGTTACTTTTACAATCACAATTATTGACACGGAGGTGCTAAAAGCATTTTCAATTCTCGATGATAGGATTACAGAAAAAAGAATTTACTATTGGAGAGTACTATTGACAGCCATTTACTTGATCACATCCGCACCGGTAATCGGATTCCTATTTTACGGAAAAGATATTCCAAAGTTGCTGGGAAACATAGGAGGTTGGTTTTCATTGTTCTTTGCCATGGTAGTCGTCCTGTATGATAATATCCAAGGAGCGTATCTAAACTACATAGTTTTTAACACAAAAAAGCAAAAGAAGGAGATATCTTTGAAAACTATTAACGCACTAAAACAGACTGTATGCATCAATTTTGCTATTATTTCCATTGACTGGATAACCTGTGCTTTATACGCGTATCTTATCGTAGATCCAGACCAAACGCGTGCAAATCCAACATTCATGCCAATAATGATAATATGCCAGACCAACTCTAGCTTGCATGCGATCTTGCTGATGTTTTTGCTCCAATCTCTAAAGAAATTCACATTTGCTGAAACCAAGATAGCCAAAGGATTAGCATAAAATCATAGGAAAGAACCCCACTCGATAAAAAGTACTCGGTGGTATCAAAGATCCGGAACAGCAGTTTTGACCAATATATGAATTATAGCTTTAAGTGTCAGAATCAAAAGACTTATCGAGGAGAATAATCTTTGGTCAAGGCATGAGAGAAGCGTGGTACACCGGCTTCTTGGTAAGTAAATTGTGCACAACCTTCACTGATTTTGAAAATTTTAATCTTGAACGCCAAATGGACAAAATCGGATATATAAAATCAAAATTGCCAGCTTCAGGCAAGCAGAATCTTACATTAGATGAACAGAGAGAAGAATTAAGTCAAGATCAGCAGGTCTTGGATTTTGCGCTGGAAACAATTGCCCTTGAAAATGATCCAGAACTCAACACTCAATTAACCGGTTTGATCGCAGAAATGGCTAAAAATGGTACTTTGACTTGACGAAAGCAGATTCACGTTCATCATTGCAACCAACGATTCCTCACCTGCTTAAATTACTAGGAATCAATGATCAGTTATCTATTAATACACTTCGATCACTCGCTAACTTGTGTTTCGACAACGGTAATAGTTGTTGATGATAGATGAAAGCAGAGAAGCTATTTTGGAATGTGGAAAACTGGCAGATATTGTCGCTCAAATCAAAAACAAAGAGATTTCTCATATCGCACTCGGTTCAGTACTCAATATTAGCATGGATAATGGTTATTTACCTTAATAGTAGAATCTGTGCAGTCAGCCATGGTTGAATGTGGTATCGTTCGATATTTACTCGACATTCTTGTAGATATAAAGAATAATCCAAAAAACTGCCCATTGGCTATCAGAGTATTCAGCAATATTCTGGAATCAGACGCTGGATTGGAAAAGCTGTACCAAGAAAAGCTGCTAGAACTAATCGCGTCAAATGTGGAACATGTTACCAGTCTGTTGGCCAATCATGACACATATCCCTTTGTAATTGACTATATGGATGCACTTTCAATCCTATTGGATACAATTTCTGAAGTTGAAAAGGCACAGACTGAAATGGAGACTTCGGGACTATTGGTAAAGTTACTCGATTTCATCGACACAAACCCTGACTACGACAGCAGTGAGACGATCGACGGAGAAACGTCTTTGGACACAATCAATGTATTGCTGGCCAAAGTAGTAACTTCCATTACCATGTCTGGTATTTATTATTAACTGTTGATGCCAACATGACTGTCCTTACTGATAAACCTGATGTCATCAACCGATTTATTAGGTGGATGTCTGATTCCCATATTGAGCAGGAACATGCACTATTTGATGATATTCGTATGTCTGGTGCCCTATGTATCGGCAACCTGGCAAGAAGCGGTACTCAATTACTAATGAGACAAAACGTGTATGAAACTAGTCAAGGACCACGGAGTTGTGGAGCCATTATTGCAATTAGCCCAGATTGAAATCAACAGACTCAACATTATCCACAACAAGGCTGAAATCAAACCAGTGATCAAAGTTATTCATGCAGTCATTGGGGCATTCAAAAACCTCTCTCTCGCTGGTAATTTGTGTTGATTTAGCTGGGGCAAGGGAAATGCTGGGTAGATTAGGCACCATAAATACTGCAACGGCAGTTTTGCAATTAAACCATATGAAGCCGGTTCTAGTTGGATGCATTGGTATTCTAAAGAACTTGTGCGCGGGAGAGAATGGTAATTTTTGCTTTAGGTAGATGAAAATACGTATAGGATAATAACTGGGCTTAATCCTTCTGAAGATACATTGAAAGACATGCAGCCATCAGCTCCAGATGCATTGTCGCCTCTTGGCAAAGTGATTAGGCTTATTTGGAATATCTCTGACGACACAGATGGAGGAATTCGTACCGAAGGTGGCAGATTAATTGTCAATGTAGTTAGGGCTATTAACAGGACCAAAGGTTTCTTATTCTAACCTAGCTGAACAATTTGTTGCAAATGTAGTTCAATTAAACAGCACTGCGCCATTGATACAGATTTTAACAGGTGCTGTTGTCACAAGAAACTCTTCTGATTCGCCAGTGAATGAAAGTCATGATGCCGATCACCACGTTCACTTTGATGCAGCACCTGAAGCTAGTAAAGTATTCCCAATGGTGCAAAATGAATCTCTTGTTGCTCTGACCATCCTATGTTCAAGTACTATTTGTTGATATTAGTGAATGCTACTTGTGCACAGCGAATTATCAGATATACTCAATCAGTTACTCCTACTTTGGTGCATATACTTACTAGCACTGAAACCCGCGATGAGGACCAATCACGAATCTATCCAATTGAAACCAAAATGAATGTATGCTTGTTGCTAAAGTACCTTGCCAAAGAACGTAGGTTATTTCTCACGTAGCATCGTACAAGGAATCAGCTAAAGAATCCTTCAACTCTGTTTTGACAATCCTGGGTTCTAAACTTGGGACAGGCGAAGTTGAGAAATTGTGTAGAGCTGCCATTGATCAAGTTTTGATTGAGTTGAATAAATAACACATATTTTACTGATATTGCTATTAGAAAAGCATATGCTAATCTATCCGTGCAGATACTCGAGCAAGTCGTCTTGAAATTACAAATCTTGCAAGCTTACCAGTAGTTTAACTTGAATTTATTGAGTAAAAACAGACACTAATGAATTGAACAAAGAGATGAACGCAAATAATAAGCCTCCAAACCAAAATATACTTCTATGAGGCTGCAGTCCATTTGCAAATGCGTAGGTGTGCATTAATCGAGAGAAAGTGTACCCAAAGTAACAAATGACATTCAATACAGAGTTTCCTGCAAATAACGCGAGAATGAAAATTAAGAGTGAAATAGGAATCGATTCAACATCATTCTGTACAATTCTCGTCCATCGTTTTTCCTTTTCGTCTCCGGTACTTTCAAAACTTTGAGATCCTTTGTTAAACTTTGAATCCTCTGGAGGTCTGCTTCCATTTTCAAATTTAGCACCACCTTGTACAAAGAGAGCAAGTATGTATTTCGCAAACAAGATAATTGCGCATATAATCAAGGAAGCTAGTTCGTATTTTTCCACGAATTTCATTTGAGGATGGTTGAATTCTGTACAATTTATATTTGCGGGTATGGAAAAATTTGGCAACTAACCGGATAAATGGCAAAACGGCCGACAAGGAATAAATATTTATAGTTGATCTTTATCCCAAGGACAGCCATTCTCTTTAAGCCATTTCATGTTGGCTAAATTCCATTTGCTGCAGCTTCGTGAAATGTCGGTTGCCATCCTTAAATATTTACTTTGCAGTCTCTTGTGTTTTTCAGTGTTTCTTTATCACAATATAGCCAAATCCTGTCCCAAATTTCAGTTGGTAAGCTCATCCTCAGATGTACTTTGTCTCGGAAACAATTCTGACAAGATGTGATTTCTTGGCTCTACTTATTAATACTCCAGCCATTGAGCCAGATCAGAACAAACGTATTTGCTTTACTCCAAGTTCTTGGTAAAAAGTATTTCGTGTGTGATATTCCAAGCATAAGCAGACCGGAGATGGCAAATTCCACATGAATACATTGAGATTTGTTGGATGCTATCCAGTGGAGAGAGTTGTCAAACGGGAAAATTTTAAACTTTCAAAATGGCGTTTATCGGGTATGTTTGGCAAGACATTGATTTAAAAACGGACAAGGAGTTTATATTCTCGCTACCGTTCGGAACAGATGAACAATGGCAACTGGTAGTGTATCCAAAAGGAAACAAAACTGGGAAATCAACTCACATCTCGGTTTTCCTCTACCCGTATTCAACAGATCCCAAATACATTCCAAGATTAAAAGTAAAATGCAATATTTCTATAGGACAAACGCTCTTTATCGAGCCGAATCTTGTGCTGGATTTCAAGCAGCAAACCATGCAGGGTATGCCAGAATTCCATCCAATTGGGATAACGGATAGTATTACAATCAACACTACTGTTTATTATTCGCAAGTTACCCGCAACCCTTCATTAAACTTTTTTTTGAATAGGGACAAGCAGGAAATTGTAACGATTATTTCAAAGGAAAAATCACTCGTCAAAGCCCACAAAAACGTTCTTTACCAGCTGGAATACTTTAGAAATGCTTTATCTTTGGGTAAATATTACTAATCTAGCAAGTACTGTTTAATCTAACCAAGCCTCCATTATTTTTGAAGATTACGAAGAGTATACAATCCTAGGAATGCTGGAATTCATGTATTCAGGCAGGATCTCTCTTCATCAACCCAATACAATCCAAGAAAGATTGCATTTATACAACATTTCATTTCTAACTGTAAACACGCAGCTATCGCAGTATGTATCCAGCCTACTAGTCTCGAGCCACTTGAATATCGATAGTGTGTTTGATTTACTGAAACTGCCTACTGTTGATGGAGATTTGCAACAAAAATGTGAAGAATTCATTACTCGAAATATCAAGAGTATCTGCAAACGATCTGATGTGCGAGACCAGCTGGTTTCATTAGGGAGCGATAAACTAGCTTCCATCCTCCTATTATCTGTCGAGTTGAAAGATTAAGACAAGGAATAAACTCGTTTTTACTGCAAATTTTTTCTGCAAATTGTAAGCTGGGGAACTGTAGAATCCCCAAATGTCGACAACAACCAGAATAACGTTATTCGTGACTGGTGTACTATCAGGATTACTTGTTTATAACTTGATTAGAGAAAGGAAAGAGAAATCGCCAAAGGAAGTATCTGCAATTTCGGTTGATGAACCAGGGGAGTATTATGGGATCGATGAATCGGAGAATCTACTGAATCTCTTGCTATCAATAACACAGGAACAAACCATGTCAGGTGCATTATTATTAACCAAGGTTTTTGATTATTGACATTAGGTATTTTTGATTTTACTCAGGTACACAATAAATAACAGCAGGTATATACAATATAACACAGATACAATAATACATCGATCCGTATCGTGTAATAACTGCGGGATGTCTCCAGTGCGGGGCTGGAGATTCAAATGCGCCAATTGCGTAGATTTTGACCTATGTACAAATTGTGAAGCGCTTGATTCCCACTTCAAGACTCACACATTTATCAAAATCAAGATACCAATTCCGCCACAAGCTAACCCAAGGTCAATGATCTTTCCACCGCTATATCCAGGATTACTATTTAACAATGTTGAATCGTTTGACACGGGTGAACTGGAGAAAGAGACACATTTTGATCAGATGGAGATTCAAGGATTTTACGAGCAGTTCAAGAGTTTATCGACATTGCCTGACGATGGAGGTATTACAAGACAGACGTTTGAAAAATGTTTAGGAAATTTGAAAAAGGAGAGCTATGTCATTGTGGACAGGATATTTTCATTCTTTGACCAAGACAGAGACGAAATTATTTCATTTGAAGAAATGGTACGTGGGCTATCTGTGCTTATCAAAGGTATCTATCCTTAATCCAGGCACAATGGAAGAGCGTATCAAGTGTGAGTTTTATTAACATAGTTGGATTCCAAGGATATGATTTGAATGGGGATGGGGTAATTTCAAAGGATGAATTGAGAAAAATGTTTAAATCTTATTTTGTTCTGTCAATGGAATTGGTAAGAGGAGTGGTGAAAGTAATGGAGGAAGGAATGCTCGATTCTTTTGATGACGAGGCAACCAAACCTGTATCTGCCGCTTTTGGCGCGCCGTCTACATTAGAATCCTCTCAACCCCAACAAAAAGATGAAGAAACACAGACAAGGACTGAAGATAGGAGGGAAGAAAGAACTGAGGAGACTAGACAGAGATCAGGGACGCTAAACAGACCAATATCGAATCTGTCGCATGTTGTTACTACATTTGATGACGACGACACACCGCCTCCTACCCGTCAGCCGAGAAGAATAGTATCGTTCGATATGCTTACGCCATCGCCTCGTTCACTAGATTTACGACCAGCGCTGCCATTCCTCCAAGATGACGAGCATGTGCCGATAATGGAATCAATCAGCCAGGACGCAATAGAAGAAATGATTAGTCAAATATATAGTCTAGTTGGTAAAAGTGAAGGCGATTTGACATTTGAAGATTTCAAGATCATAGTGGAGAACGATGTGAATATTCTTGCATGGTAACTGCTATTAATTGTAGGATTGAAGCACTGGGGTCTGTTTTTTAATAATATTTCAAGATAAATGCTGGCTTTTAATAGTTTCTCCTTTATATTAATATTCCTACAGCAGATTACAAAGGGCCGTCTTTGTGTACGCATTCTGATTATCTGTTGGATATGATTAGGCTAATAACAGCCACCTGGAGATACATATACCGGGGAAATATCATTTTTCAGCTTTTCACCGCTGGTTGTACCCAAGGGGCGGTGTAATTGGACAAATGGCCAGTTACAATTGATAAACTCTTGTGCTACCACCAACTTGACTGGTTCTGTGGAAACTTGCCTTTTTGGTCCCGCTTATTTTTCGGAAAATCCAAAATTTGACCACTCTCGTTTTTTTGTTTCTCCACCAATCTTCATTCACCATTTTTTACCCGCACGCGATCACATTATCCGCCCGACTAAAAGTATAAAATCAGACCAAAATACCCAGATGCACATCTCATATGATCGCTCATAAAGACAATCAAAAAGACAAAGTTAAAAACGCCAACAAGCAGATTTGGTGGGAAGTTATAGCTGTTCTTACAGTTGTCCACACCGTCGCTGGCTTATCCCTCTTATACTACACTCCTGCTGCTGCAACTGTAAAACTCACTACCTGGCTCGTTGCCCTCGGTGCATTTGGGTACTTGATAGGCTAATCTAGAATTACTATGGGCTATCATCGTCTATGGTCCCACAATTCCTACAAAGCAATCCTGCCAATCAGAGCAGTGCTTGCTTTCATGGGTACTCTTGCTTTCGAAGGATCGATTAAATGGTGGTCATTGAGACATCGTTTACATCACAGATACACCGATACCGACCATGGTAAGTTGATTTTGATGGTAGATCCTTATGACGCTACAAAGGGATTCTTATACTCTCATATCGGATGGATGCTTGAAAAACAAACTTATACTCGCATCAAGTGGATCGACAAATCCGACTTGGACGATGACGAAGTTGTCCAGTTCCAACACAAGTACTATCCTCAATTGGCCCTCGTTTCTGGTATCTTCCTTCCAACTCTGCTTGGATTCTTTTGGGGCGACGCAGTTGGTGGATTCTTGTACGGTGGATTTGTTTCTAGAATTGCCATCTGGCACTGCACTTGGTTCATCAACTCTTTGGCTCACAGTTGGGGCGAACAAACCTTTTCTACTGAAAATACTTCAAGAGGAAACCTGCTGCTCGCTTTACTGACCATGGGTGAAGGCCATCACAACTACCATCACGAATTCCCAAGAGATTTCAGAAACGGAATTCACTGGGATGATTGGGATCCTACTAAATGGTTGATCGCTGGGTGCAACTTCTTTGGCATGACCTATGATTTGATTACTGTTCCAGAAGATGTCATTCTAAAAGCTAAAGTGTCGACCGCCATGGAACATATTGCAGATATGAATTCTAAATTAATCTGGAGTGACGAAACCAAGCTCCCACAATGGACCAAAGATGACTTTATCAACGAATGCAAAAACAATGAACTCATCATCCTCGATGGATTTGCGGTAGATATCAGAGAATTCAAGGACCAACACCCTGGTGGAAGCGTCTTGCTCACAAAGTATATCGGAAAGGATGCTACTAAATCATTTTATGGTGTCTTGAACAATCATACCAAGAGTGCAAAGCAAATGATGACGGATCTCAGAGTTGCTAAAATTATCGAATAAACATAATTTTTATCATTTTAAACAAGAGGAGGATTGGCATTTTTCAAAAGCATCACAAATTCATCGTGGAACCAGTCGCCAGCTTGCGGTGCCCCTGGCAATGAATCTATTCCGTTTGAAGTGGTTGGATCACAGAAGCCATCTAATCTAGGAGCGCCGGGAGGGCCAGAGACGCCGTCACTTTCACCTGGGGGTTTAATCCAAACAAACGCATCAATGAGTGCAGATGGATTAGCTTGTGGTCTTGGGCCAATCCCAGCTCCTTTAACATTACACCACGAACCCCAGTTGGTTCTGATGCCTGCTTGCCCGCTCCTTCCTGTATCAACTATAAATCTAGTTGGCAGACCCATTGGACCAAACACTGTGGCGAGCTGTTGTGTATATATATTTTCATCGATGCATGGATTGCCTTCATACTACCATTAAAATTACTTACAGTCAATTGTCCATTATTGTTTTGAAGTGGATCTGCTTTTGCCGGGGCAGTTGTTGGCGCATTGAATGGAGAATAATTGGAAACACTTGTTGCAAACCCTGCAATCTTGGTTTTTGGATTGAGAGCAAGTGCTGCGTTGAAGACTCTTTGGAAAACTTTGGCGCCTAACTGTTGATTGTTTGGCCATCCTAGCCATCCACCGTGGGCTGCATCTACATACTGCCATACATTTGGAAGACTTAATTGCGAAAGCGCGTAGGCAACACCGTCTTCGTATCCCTGTTGTGCCTGAACACATTTTTCAGTGCCAGGAACGTTTGTCGCAATATTAGGCAACGAATCAGGTTCGATAATCAATACAACTCTGACATTTGGGTTGAAGTTTGCTTTCAAGGTTTCGACAATTACATCAATGTACTAGATTAATCTAGAATTACCTTTGCCTTGTAAGTGTCAATGCCGCCAATTGGAATCTCGCCGTTAGAAGCTAGAGCATGACAATCCCGTCCAGGTAAATCATAAACAACAAACTGGACTGTTATATTATTTTTCGTTTGTGCTGCTTGCTTTGCAGCTGCTTGCAATCCTGTTGACAGTCTTGCAAGGTTAACCATAGTGTCCATCCAAATCGCAGTAGAGTATGAGGCGACCTTGTTTGCCATAGCAGCGATAGACGAATCGTTCGCAATGGATGATTGGACTTGAGCAACGAACTCTGGATTGATGAATCCGGTCGCACCATAGAATGGATTATCCGTGCTAGGTGCGACAGTTGGATGTGGCAGAGATGTAGTTACTGGAGGTACATTGGTTGGGACTGGATTTGAACCTGGAAGGCATTGGGAATAGTACTGGTTGGAAACAGCACAATTTGCTCCAGCAACACAGCAGGTCGGACCATTCCAGTTTTGTCCACCACTAGAATCAGCTTTTCTTACCATTGTGAATAGAGTGCACCACAGTCAGCCGCGACAAAGCTAGTTAAAGCCAAGTGCAAGATCATTAAGCACATTGATTTATTGAGCTGCTATTTATTTAGAGCACATCGATCAGTTGACTTAAAGATTCCATCAGTCCAAATATGGCAATGGTGTCTGAGATTGACCTTCAACAATGCTCACAAGACCAAATAAAGTTTAGGCTGATCGGATTGAAGCACCAGAATGCATAGGTTAAAATATTTATTTAAATCTCTTTGATATCAGTCGCGGTTCTCTTGCCAGTGGTAACTGTCTTTTTCCCGTCGACACTAGTTCTGGTGGTGGTTGTAGTTGTAGTGGTGGTAGTTTTAAGGAAAGCGCGCTTGTCCCGAATAGCTACATGAAAGAAATTTCTAATAAATCCAAGTGATTCCTTTGGATATCTTTCCAGTGTGTTATAGTCCACATAGGTAATACCAAAACGTTCAGAGTAGCCTCTTGCCCATTCAAAGTTATCTAAAAGCGACCACGCAAAATACCCTGTAATGTTGCTTCCTTCTTCAACCGCTTTGACTAGAGATTGCAAGTAGCCGTGGTAGTAATGAATTCGTTGAGTATCATGTAACGCATCGGCAAGTTCTTTTTCACCAGCAACACAGAACCCGTTTTCAGTAATTGCGACTTCAGGATTACTATACCTTTCCCTAATGAATTTCAATAGTTTTCCAAATCCCCATGGCACATCAAAGAGCCAGAATGCTTCAGCTTTCGGACCGATTAGATTGCCATCTATATCAAATTCGGTAGCAATGTTGTTTCCATCGATATCGTTTGTAGGAGGTATTTCAACACCAGTGTCTTTAACGTACATGGTCGTGTAAGAATTCAATGCAAAGAAATCGGCAGATCCAAGCACCAGTTGCTTTTCTTCTTTGGTAAAGCGAGGTAGTCTATCTCCTAATTGACTTTTGAGTGACGCGGGATAATCCCCAGTCAAATAAATTGGGTCCGCAAACCAACATAACATGAATTCCAGTCTTCTCTTTGCTGCTTCAGCATCTTATTATTGTTGAATTACCTTTTTCTTCCTTGGTAAATGGTTCGAACCAGTCACAGTTTAATGCAATGGAAATACGTCCGTTTTGAGCAGCTTGATACCTTTCTCTGTAAACCTGTGCAGCCTTTGCATGAGCCAACAATGAAGTATGACCAGCACGCCAAACTTCATTTGACGGATCGCCAAGTCTGCCAGGAGCATGGGGGCCGTCATAACCATACCCAAGCTTACAAAACGTGTGTGGTTCAATATTAATTTGAAATTACCATTCAATGTCATCCAGTTCTTTACACGATCGCCAAATTCTCTGAAGCATGTTTCTGCATAATAAGCAAAATCAATAGGCAATCGTTCGGAATTGAGTAGCCCACCGTATTCATCGTCAAGCACTTGCGGTAGATCCCAATGATATAGCGTGACCCAGGGTACAATTCCGTTTTCCAAGAGTGCATTGAACAAGTCATTGTAATGTTTGATTGCTGATGGATTGATAGGCGATCCGGCTTTACCCTCAGGAACAATTCTAGACCAAGATAGAGATAGTCGATATGCAGTTGCACCCATTTCTTTCAAAATTTCTATATCTCTAGGATACAAGTGGTACTGGTCGACAGCTACGTCGCCATTCGAACCATCAAACACTTTACCTGGTATTTTGCTGAATGTGTCCCAGATGGAAGGTGTTCTGCCGTCTTTGCTGAAAGCTCCTTCAACCTGATATGCAGCAGTTGCCGAACCAAAGGTGAAATTGGATGGGAGTTTGTCTTTGACTTGCAGCGGGATTGAGTTTGCAGATAGCTTATCTTCTTTGCCGATCATTTAGTGTTGTAGCCGGTAATGCACTGTTATACTATTTTATGTTACACAAGTTATTTAGACCCATGACTAAATGATGCCCATTGACCTTATTAAAATGATTGATAATGCCTGTTTATTATAAATCATCAAAGCGTAATACGAGTTCCTTTTTGTTGATTTTCCCCATTACATTCCGAGGGATCTCTTTCACGTTCTTTACAATTTTAGGTATTTTGTAAGATGCGATTTTCTCCTTTAGCTGCCTTCTAAAAGGTTCAATTTCAACAGGCGAGTCACAAACGACCAATGCGGCAACTACCTGTCCCCACTCTTCATCGTCTAACCCTAGAACGCAGCATTCGTTCATTCCATCTAATGACAAGATTTCCCTTTCGATTTCCAACGCACTGATTTTGTATCCACCAGATTTAATGATATCCATTGACCGACGACCTTCAATGAAATACACTCCATCCTTTTCGTACCCAATATCACCAGTTCTAAAAAATCGCTTGCTATCAATGTAAACGATTTCTTTTTCAGTTTCGCTTGGCTTCTTGTAGTACTCTTTAAACAAATTACCAGAAGATACAAGTATTTCATCATTTTCAAGTACGACCGTAACACCTGGTAATGGTTTGCCGACTGAGTTGTCTATTCGTGAGGTTACTTCAAGCCCACAACTGAGTGCCATTCCAATTTCAGTCATCCCGTACCGTTCAAGAATGACATGTCCAGTCAACTCTTTCCACTTATTCTTGATTGGAGAAGGCAATGCAGCTGATCCAGAAACAAACAGCCTTGTCTTCAAATCGTGTTTCTGCGGTTTAGACAGTAGCTTGGAGTAAATAGTAGGGACTGCCATAAACAGAGTACATTTAGGTAGTTTAGACCATACTGTGTCGATATTGAAATCAAGTAGTTCTACTGTAGCTTTGCTGACTAGTAATGTCAACAACGCATTTACGATTCCGTGTATATGGTGAACTGGCAAGATGTGAAGTAGGTAATCGTCACAATTAATCTCCCAGGCTTTCGTAAGTGAATTGACTTGCGAGAGCAGTGATTTGATGGTATGTACAACTCCTTTTGGCTTCCCAGTTGTCCCTGAAGTGTACATGATCAAAGCCTCGCTATCCCCAACAGTTCCATCCAAAAAGTAATATCCGTCGGTATCAACTATATCGCCGCCAAGAATATCGTCAACAAGCAGCACTTTAATTCCTAGCTGTTCCAATTCCATAGCCCTCTTTTCAAATTCCTTTGAATATAACAGCAGAGTGCATTCAGAGTTTTGGATGGTGTATTCCATTTCTGGAAGCGGATGGATGGAGCAGATTGGCACCGCTACACCTACCCCAAATACAGCAAGGAGTGAGGCAGCATACTTGAGGGTTTTTGAACAAAGGATTGCAACTCGGGTGTGTTTTAGCTGATGTCTTATCTTGAATGCTGCTTGCTTGAGTTGGTTGTAGGTGATTGTAGTTTCTCCATAGACCAACGCTGGCTTATCCATTATTTTTGATATTGGAGGTTTCAAAGTAAAGAATTTCAGAGTTTGGTGGACGCATGTCTATGATCGCACACCAATGCCGACTGGATAGCTACGAAATCATCAAAACTCGTTTATTAGTATTCATAGAACCCTCTCTTTGTCTTTTTGCCCAACCATCCAGCATCCACATACTTGACCAACAACGGACTTGGACGGTACTTGTCATCGCCCAATTGATGATGTAAAACCTAAATAAACCAATATTTACTCTCATGATAGATAAACAAGTATCCAATCCAATGAAATCGCCGAGTGTCAAAGGTCCCATTGGCACATTAGTCCCCAACTTCATTGTTTTATCAATATCTTCCCTAGTCGCAATGCCTTCTTGCAGTACATAAATAGCTTCGTTAATGTACGGCATCAGAACTCTGTTTGCAATGAATCCTGGCACATCCTTGGATAAAGTTGTAGTTTTCTTTAACGTCTCTGCAAGTTGAAGAGTAGCATCAAGAGTCGCTTGTGAAGTTGCTAATCCAGGAATAACTTCGACTAGTTTCATGATTGGAACTGGATTCATGAAATGCATACCAATTACTTTTTCAGGCCGTTTTGTAGCAGCTGCAATTTTGGTAATTGAGATTGAAGAAGTGTTTGAAGCTAGAATGGCATGTTCTGGAGTGATTTCATCCAAGCTCATGAACAATTCTCGCTTTAAACTCGGGTTTTCTGATACTGCCTCAATAACGAAATCTACATTCTTGAAACCCTTGATATCAGAAGTTGTTCTGGTCAGTTGTTTGTGCTGTTCACGTTCTTCTTCGGTGATTTTACCTTTCAAAACGTCTTTTTGAAGCATCAAATCTTGTTAGTTAGTTATTACCCATGAATTTCAATCCTTTTTCTAGCTGGCTGGCAGATGAATCTAGCAGCAGTACATTCTTGCCAGAGAGAGCAGAGACATGGGCGATACCTATACCCATCTGGCTATTGTTAATGAAGGTTACCCAGCACCGATAACTCCAATAGTTTGGATCGATCGTCTGCATTGAACGAGATTTACTTTTTTGAACATTTTGAAAGATTATTTTCTGTTGCCAAAACCTTTCACCTGACAAACCGCATTTGTTGGTCATTCTTGATTACTTTGTATTATTGGGGTGTTAGAGCGATACATGCTTATAGTATACGCAACACATACAAGTACATTCGAAAATCTTTATTGCACTTCTTCCTCCAGACACCCACATTTCCACAGTTTCTCTACAGTACTACAATCAAACTGCGGTTTATCCAACCTCTCATTAACCAAATTGTGTATTTCACAAGTCCACTGCACAACGTCATCTCTATTCTTGACTCTTGGTGGATGTTGCTTCAATAGCCGTTGAAAGTGACTGGCGCAATCACCGCAAGGGTATAGCGTTGCGAATAATTTAATAAAATCCAGGAAGGCTTGTTGGTCACTTTGTTTAGGTTCAAGTGGAAATTTTACAGACATTACATGTAGTAATCGCCACGAACTTCTCCCTAACTCAGCACTAGATCAGCAAATAGTTACCGTAGAGTTTCGTTACCCATTTTTGACATTATGGGTTTGTCTGGCTGAGTGAATGATGGTCGGAACAGTGATTTTTGCTCTTTAATATCCAGGTTTCCCACTTTTCTTGTATCCGCAATGTTGTATATGAATAGCACTGTAAATAGGGTTATTATTAGTATTAGGATATTGCTTTTCTTTATCGGCAGCATCTATGTTTTTGGGAGAAAATCTGGCGTCTTTTTAGTTGTACAATTTAATATTTGTGAAACTTTGAAACCCCAATTACGAGTAGTTTGGTATTATAAAGTATTTCCAAAGTATTGCAAAACAGAACAAATTAAATAATTTTATAGGAATAAAGAATAATCAAGAACACGGAATTGTTCAACGGAATTGGAAAACACATTCAACAGACCAACTGAATCCTCAAACGCATTCATGGTAATCAATATCTCGGTGTCTTTCTCCACGACTAGTCCCAAATAAACCACAACCACATCCTTGATTGTGGAATTGAACTTTGCAACTTTTTGTCTCCCAACAAGCACCAATTTATTCGCATCCACTTGATTCTGAGTAGTAATAGAACTAGCTTCTGCTTCATTGTCTTGTGCCAGCAATTCAAAATGTTTTAAACCGGACTGCAAGAGCGGTAATCCTGTAGGTTCGAGAATTTCGATTATCATTGAAGTGTTTGATTGAGGATCGAGGAATACTTCTTGGTTATCTGGAATTTGTCTTGTTTCACTAGCGTCAATGTAGGTCGGTGGTATCAATGATCTGATTGCCCCTCCGAATAACAATCTTTCCTGCCATTGATTTTGCATTTGAACCATAAACTTTTTTCGCTCGAAAATTTGTCATCTTTTTTCTTTTCAAATCTCATTCAGTGAGTTGTATTGTTACTAGAGCTATTCGACCGCCATATAGCAATAGTAATTGCTACAACTGCTTCTATATCCGAAACATACAGTTGGCGAACTTTCATCCTCAGTATGATATTTCCGATTCCCGTTTCGAAGATAAACCAAAGAAATTAGAACTTGCATATCCTTATGGTATTCAAGCGTCAGAAACTTTGAACAAACGATAGTTTATTATTGCGGATCAAGTATTCCCGATCGAACCGGTTTAATAGCCGATATACTTCTCGCTGACTCTATTATACTGTCCAAACTGGTCTTTGCAGCGTTTGGAGTGAGATAAAGCAAAAGGGTGGTTGAAGGTCTAATCACAAAGCTGGGGAATAAGCCAAATCAATACAAGGTGAGTTTATTTACAAGCAGCTTTGCAATGCGTACACAAGTTTATCAAGCCTGGTTTACTCAAAGCAATTTCAGGGCCGTTTAACCTTAAGTCGACATTAAGTTCCCGACAATCACTGCCGCAGCAACGTGGAATTTTGCATTAAATATAAAAACCCAGAATATCCCAAACAGCATGGATTACACAGTTGCTGCAGTTTCTACATTAATAGCGATATACGCACTACACAAATTATTAAAAAAGGATCCATATGCGGATATCCCTGGCCCTTATGCATTCCCAATAGTCGGCTCAATTCAGACATTCAAGCAATCCCTGGCTGGAAAATCTCACGAACAATGGATGGTTTTTGCTTCTCAATTCAAAAGGATATTCAAAATAGAGCGATTAGGAGTCACAAACGTAATTATTACAGATGCAGATGAAACTAAACGCATTTTAACCGACACTGATTCATT
This sequence comes from Terramyces sp. JEL0728, assembly GCA_027603945.1. Taxonomy (NCBI): domain Eukaryota; kingdom Fungi; phylum Chytridiomycota; class Chytridiomycetes; order Rhizophydiales; family Terramycetaceae; genus Terramyces; species Terramyces sp. JEL0728. The sequence goes on from JADIIU010000076.1 coordinate 55,403, forward strand.
TGTTCGTAGATCTGCAATATTCGCTTTCAAGTAACTTGAATTAATGCAGGGGACTAATGCTGGACCATGCTTTATTTGTATTCGGAACTGGAGATCAGTGGAAACGGCATCGGAAACTAATTCAACCTGCTTTTGGTCCAACTCATTTGCGCCATGCAGCTCAAACTACAGTGGAGATAATGGAAAAGTTGGATAGAATATGGGAATCGAAATTTGTAAAGGAAAAGTCGTTTGATGTTGACGTACATGCCTTGATGAAATCAATTACACTGGATGTCATGTATCTGATATTAATATAGCGGAAAAGTAGCATTTGGGTATGATATGGAATCGCTTGAAAAGTTTTCCAAAGGTCTGCAAGGTGATTGGCAGGAATATGATATTCTTAGTATCAAAACATTACCTCGCAGAGTAGTATTCCCAGAATTCCTGTGGAAACTGTTTGGGGTTGCTCCAAGTTCAAAGAACATTGTTGATGCAAGGACCAATGTTGAAAAAATGCTGACTGGACTATCAAACCAGCGATTAGAAAAGATCAAGAATGGAGAAATTAACCAAGAAAATTGGAAGATGGATGTGTTGCAACGGTTACTTATTTCGCAAGAACAAGGATCGCTTACCAGAAATGAAATATTTGGAGAGCTGCTTGGATTTATTTTGGCAGGGCATGAGTACTTTTGTTTCTAACCTAGAACATCTTCAAATACGCTATCTTTTGCCATGCTTGAATTGGCCAGAAATCCTGATGTTGCAGAAAAGCTCTATGAAGAACTGGACAGTGTCGATCTGTCCAATAGCGAAAACATCATTGAATTACTGTCATCCTTGAAATACTTGGACAAGTTCTTGAAGGAAGTACAAAGAAGACACTCTATAGTAGGAGCATTGGGCAGGGAAACCACCAAAGATGTTCAAGTATGCGGCCATCATCTGCCAAAAGGAACCAGAGTCCAGTTGTACTTGCGAGCGATCCATATGAACCCGGATTACTATGAAGACCCTGAAAAGTTCAATGTGGATAGATGGGACAAGGAAATCAAGCCAAATGCATTTGCACCATTTGGAGACGGGCCACACAACTGTATCGGGCAGAAACTAGCTGTAATTGAAACCAAGGTAAATCATATTAACATAGATTGCATTAATTCATGTAATTCAAAAGTACAAGTTTGCTATTATCCCGGATTTTGAGATTGATTTGATCTCTGTGATTACAATGACTTTTAAAACTGGTTTGATGATGACTGTTTCCAAGCGGTAGATTTCAAATATATCTTATTCGCAACAAAGGATTTTTATTTATTATTGCCTCCTATGCTAGTTTCTTTACACGATCTAAATCTCCACATTTGAATTGGAAATTTAGAAATTAGATAACATGAATTGGCTGAAAGAGAATTTAATGTGAAATATAATGAAATATGACTCTTGATAAATTCGACATTAGATCAAGATGCTTGTTTTCAAATAATATATTTATTTTATGCATATTTCTTTGTCATCCAGGTACCACATTCCGTACTGACTCAGTTCGTTTGTTTTGACGGCAAATGAATTGCGGAATGGGTTTGATGCTATATTTGGATGGAACATGATTGGTAGTTTTGAAGGAACAGCACGGTTCTTTGAAAAGTGCGGATCATGCACAAGTCGATGATATTCATGCACACTCGTTGCATCAATAAATGATGGTGTAGCATGGTTGTATATTAAATCAGTTAATATTGCCGGATTGTAGAATTGATAGATATCCAGCAACCTTACTTTTATAGCATTGGGATTGGCTGTAAAGTTGGTGATTTTATCTTCTACCCCTTTTTCAGGGCAAAAAGGTTTAGACTGCTTTGTTCTGGGTATACATCTTGGCAATTGGCCAACTATTTGAACAGGCATTAGTTTTTCAAATATATGATCGACCCCGTCTTGATCGTTGAAGCCCTCCAGCATTGCCTCATGCAGTTTTTTATATAATGTGATTGTATTGCTTGTTGGTTTGGCGTAGAATAGTCCACCGCATATTTTTGGTACGTATGCACCTCCTTCATATGGATCGCCCAGAAACGGATGCGCTTTCCTTGGATCCATTGAATAAACTACATCTGGTTCTATTTTTAACAGCGGGTCTTTTTCGAGTTCAAGAGCATTGTCGTATTTAGCATCAAATTTCTTGTAGTCATCTGGTTTATAAAACTTGTCGCCAGTCCAAAGATGAGCAATGAAGCGAAATATCCCTTGTCCATTAGGCTTCCAGTCTTTCCCAATCACTGTGTTTCCAGTAAATTCTTCTTTTCCAAGACCATTATTTGCAGTGATTACTTGCCAAGGGTTTCTGTTGAATACCACATCGCTATCAGCAAACACAAACCCAACTTTGATAGTTTCCAACAAATGAACAAATAACAACGGCCTTAGTGCCATAATCTCGTAGAATTGCTCTTTAGTTGGCCTGGTAATCAGTCCAGACATGAATTTCTCTTCCGCGTAGATCCCAACTTTCTTTATTTCCGGTATAGTCTCTGCTATTTTATCAAGCGATAGTTCAACTTGTTTGTCCATTGCCCAGATAATGATGTATTCAAACATCTTGGGATCTACTTTTTGGATTGAGCAGACCAAGTTCTTGAAGAAGGATAAATATCCTGAACTGACCGATATTATCATTGTAACTTTGTTGTTGGAATGTCTATCAAAGAATTTTACTTGTGATTCGACCGAGCTGTTTCCCCGCACCATGGAAAACTTTGTTTTAATTACATCAGTATTGATTACAGTTGATTTTTCAATATTTGATTTTGCTGAATATACAAATAGACTGGTGAAAATTAGCAGACACCAGACTAATAAGGACAGAAGGAACCTTTTGTGCAGCATTTGTATTTTGAAAAAAAGTTGAAATTTGCTAACTTGGCACCACTCTATGAAGCTACAGGCTGTTGCAAATCCGCTAGCCCAATTGCGATCGTAGTTTGCTTATAATGTTGCTCACCAGTAGCAACGTGTTAAAATCCAAACCAACTCTTTATTTCTCAAATTTCTCTGATGTAGTCCTTGGAAGCGTTGGAGAAAATACGTCCACTTCTGCTTTGGCAAAAACATCATTTACTATTGGTCTGGGTTCATTATGCATGGATTTCTTTACAGACATCCCACGAGATTCGCTGTTAGAAGATCCAGTTGGTCTGAATTAATAATATTTACCTGTTTGATTCCAAGAGTTCTTTCGAGCCAACAAAACTGCTATGTACAAACACAAATATAGATACACTCTGAGAATAATATTGCGCGACTAGATTAGCTATTCTGTACATATAGCGGTGAAGGATAGCGGCGAATTGTCGGTATTAGAAAAGCAGGCTAGTGCAGCAAACAAGGAGAATATCTTTAGAGAAACCAGCAACATATAGTCCACCAATTTGTGCTTGAGATACAATTCTTTAACAATTTCAAATCCTTTCTTTTCCGACCCCAGTTTTTGGGCGATTTGATAGAGGAAATACAAAGAAGCGCTGGAAAAGCTGCCGGCTTCAATCACATTCGATATAGCAATCACGATGTTTGACAGCTACCGTTAATCGCAGCGCAACCTTGACGGCTGGCAAGTGAAACAAATTGATGTTTTCCGCTTCCATTAAAAATTGATAATTTAGGTACTGTCTAACTATTTGGTACAAACGGCCTATAATTGCCAGTCCCATAACTGCAACTATTACGCGGTACTTGGATACACTAATATCCTACATTAGCAGACGGTATACTTTTGCCATCACTGGAATGCGGATAATTATCACGAGAAAAACCAGTATGGAGGCTAGTGAGTTAAATCCTGTCCCTAATAGCAAAGTTAGTGCCTGATTTGAAAGTACATTTCCATATGGCGACACAATTATATCGGCAAACGCAATGGTGGTCAGTATAGATAGTAAATTTGCTATTGCTGCTCCAACAGATAACACACTGATTTTCGACAGCTTGTCCCTCGCGTTAACATACAGTATATGGTATATTCCCATATTACGTTGTAGGCCAAAGGTAACGAGCACAATCGATGGAGCTACAAAGGCATTCAGTGCATTCATATTTTGTAAGTGGTGACGTGTAAAACTTGCCTCTCATTGTCAAGTATGGCCCTTGATTGGTACTACAATAGTACCATATGTAAAGGTACCATGTATTTGGAGCATCTTATCTAATGGCTTTCACGGTGTCTTGGCAAGGGGAGGAATGAAAACAACTCTAGTTTATTTCTATCAAGAGAGCAAAGAGATTTCCAATCTCATCTTCATTACACGACCCCTAACCTTGCAGAGTGTAACGATAACTCTGCCTTGATCCAAATTATCAAGATATCATGAATTCATAAAAGTATGCCAAGTAAGAGTACCAGCCATCTCCCATACACAGTCTGGGGTATTTCGACAGCTTAATAATCGGCGCTTCATCAAACTGACCAGACTTTAACAGCGCAACTGCTTTGCCAACTTTGAAATTGCCGCGCTGTAAATGCAAATACGGCGTGTCTTCTGCCTTCAAATACGTAATCTTGTAATCAGCATCTTTGCTTTGAAGTACTTTTTGAGCCGCTAAATGCATAGTTAAATAATCTAGAGGCTCTATTTTTTGAGTGTTTGCATTATCTTGGATATATTTAACATAGCCATCCACTGTATCAAAATCGTTGATTTTATAAAATTCCGTTTTCCAGTCTTTGATAAACTTTGAATTGGGTATACTTGCAAGGAACCAGTTTTCTATAACCGGATACTCACTATTGGTTGTGAATTTAGCGAGGTAGTAGCCTATAAATTCACTTTGATCATGGTGCTGGTATGCGTTGATCCAATTGATAGGAGAGTGAAGTATAATCGATGAATCCAGCCATATTCCTCCATACTTTTCCAAAACAGCTAACCGAATAAAATCACTGGTTCGTTGTGGATTATCGGCATATTTTAATTTAAATACATCTTGAAATTCTGGATCACTTGGTGTGATTACCCTAATTTCATAGTCAGTGGATAACTTCCAGCTATCCATAAACTTTTGAATATCGGGAGGAATATTACTGTTACTCCAGTACGTCCAAATGATGTTTGGAATTGAGCTAGTTTGTTTCGTGCCATACTTTAGTTCCACGTACTCTCTAGCTTTCATATGCTGGTACTTGTTTACATGGTAATCAATATAACTCGTTTCTGCTAACTGAAATCCAAATACAATCAGCGCAGTTAGTATTACAAGTGATCCACAGATAATTAATATATGTTTGCGGACAGTTTTTGGCCTGAAATTCATTTTTAAGAGTGAGATTTGCTGGAAAACAACTAAACTTGATTTGCCGCTCACACACCTTGAAAAAGAAAATTGGCAGCAATGACTTTGATATTAATGGTTTATTGGGTAACAACATCTACACTTTTTCATTGACCTCAATGATCTTTGCTTCCATTTCACTTGCTAGTTTCTTGCTTTTGCTGCCATAAATTATACCGTGTTTCGTTATTTCTACATCCCCACCACAAGCTTTGACTATTGGAGCAGTGACTAACGCAACAGGTACGGCAACTACGGCGACTGCAGCAGCGACTGCAGCAGCTCCAACTGCAACGCCAACAGCTCCAACAACAGTTACAGTTGCAACAGGTACAGCAATAGATGCGGCGACGTTTGGATGCTCTTCAATAAACTTTTGGATAGTTGGATTTGATGATTCAAGATGCAGGTGGCCATTTTCAAAATTAATGATGTTTTCTTTTTTTACTGCAGCTTCTAGTTGCTTTTCTTCAAAGTTTTCCTTTTGCATTTCACTGTTCTCTCTCTCGCTCGCAATTTATATTCGTCTGGGGAAACTTTGGTGCAATTTGCCGCACTTTAAGCGACACAGCCGTGTGTACAGAACCTTTTCCAAATAGAGTAAATCAAAACCATGTCTCTAGAGACGGAATCATACACAGACAACAACCAGCAATCCGCACTCAATTTTAGCCCAGGGGGTTTACAGCTCCAATCCAAAAACAAGAAAATTCAAGAATATATAGACAAGTACCCTCTTCGAGCAGCTGTTTTATCCATACCAATCCTCGTATTAGTCATAGGAGCTGCATTAGTAGTCACAGCAGTCGTATTAGCTGGCAGTGCGATATTTGTAATTATTGCGGTTCCAATAGTGTTTGTAGTCGCACCAATTGCAAAACTCTTGGGTGCGGATATCTCAATAAACAAGAATGGAATTCAATATTGGGGGGATAAAGAACAACCAAAGGAAGAAATTGTCATTCACGAAGATAGTGATTTTGACCATAGCGACAATTAAAGTGTAATATAAATACTTGTCTTTACCTTAATATTCCAATAGAATTCAATTCCTTCAATTACCGAGTTAGAAAGTTTGAAACACAACAAAAAAGCACAATGCCAATAGAGATACAAGAACCAAAAGAAAATGGTGCACAGCCTGGACTGAGTATCAGCGCTCAAGGAATGCGCATGAGGTCAACCAACAAGACAATCCAGAAATTTATAGACAAATATCCACTACGGGCAGCAGTACTTGCAATACCAGTAATCGGACTAGCACTAATTGCAGCAGCGATATTTGTAGTAGTGGTGTTAATATCAGTTGGATTATTTGTCATTGTTGTAGTACCAGTATCCGTGGTTGGACTTGGATTTGCAAAGTTACTTGGAGTGAATGTAGCTTTTTCAATGAAAAGGCTGTTTGCGGGTAAGAATAATATTGTGTTTGCAGAAGAGATTATAATCAACGAAGACAGCGATTTTGATTTGGAGAGTATCGGTGAATTGGAGGACGATGAATAAATATATATTAATGCTGGTCTTGTCTATTAATCTGTGTTGGATTCTTAAGTAATGATTTATTGCTGTAGCATTTCTTGGATTCTTTACCACATACTATAGCATCTCGCTCCTGCTATTCTTTGGCTAAATGCCGGAATTAATATCGACGAATCCCAGGCGAATAGAATTCGTCAACGCAGCGAATTTTCACCGAATGTGCTGTGCACTTGAACTATTTAAAGCACAGAAAACAATCAAATAACAAAAATGACTACAATTGATATCAAACAGTCTCCGCTTGAAATCCCATCCGAAAAGGCATTTCTTAAAATCGACAGCACTGGAGTCCACTCTTCGAGTCCAGCAACCAAAAGGTTTATTGAAGATCATCCTATACTAGCTACTGCTGCTGCTATCCCAGTTGGTGCCGTAATTGCAGTTGGCGCAGTTGCAGTCGCTGGTGCTGCTGTCATTGCCAGTCCCATTATATATGCAATGGGGGGAAAGGTAGAATACAAGAAGGGTGGTATAATAATTGGAGGGCAAGAGCCTGAATCAAAATAATTGTATATACACTCTTTTTTAGACACAATCTCGTAAAAGAACAAATACGCAGTTAAATCAAGAAACATTGTTATCGAGATCAAATATACATGTATTTTATTAATTTTTCTGTCTTTTACTTGGATCTAGCATTAGTAATACTTACCATCGCTGTGTTCGGCTGCTCGTTTTGGCGGTCCTGGAGGTGGTCGTGGCATCATTCCAGGTGGAAACATTGGACGGCCATCTGGGAATGTAGGCATAGGCATACCTGGTGGCATTGGCATACCTGGAGGCATTGGCATCCCAGGCGGAAGTGGCATTCCTGGTGGTATTGGAAATGGTGGACGCATACCAGGAGGTAGAGGCATTCCAGGCGGTATAGGAAACGGCGGTCTCATACCTGGAGGAACCATACCAGGCGGAAACGGCATAGGAGGTCTCTGCCTGTTCTTTCCAGGGATAATCAACTCTGGAAACCCTCCCAATCCAGCGTAAACATACGCCTTGGTGATATTATTGACAACTTGTTGTACCTTGTATCCATCTATTTCTGAAAAGTAATTCTGAACATGCATTTTATGTTTCCAACCTGCGTTGTGATCTTTTCTTACTCTAGGCGAGTCGTGTGTAAGGTAAATGTCGCAATAATCTATTATTAGTATGGAAATAACCGCAGTAATACTATGGTTAGCAGATTCTTACTTTTGGCATTAGAAAAAAGATCTCGAAAAATTTGAATTTCGACTTTTGTTTCAGTGCAACAGCAAAAAGTTATTGGAATTCAAGTTGTACAGCTGTCCTGCGTATGATTTACCCTTTCGTATCATGAATTGAATGGTCCCACCCACGGATCTCTATCAGATAATCTTTACTAAATAATATGAAATTGTTCATACCAGATAGTTATATGGCTAATTCAAAATGAGAGCAGCAAACAAGTAATGTATACAAATAAATTTATTAAGAGCGCTCGCCACGAAGACGGACAGCGAGTTGGATATCTTTAGGTTGAATAGTAACACGCTTGGCGTGGATGGCTGCCAAGTTGGTGTCTTCAAACAAGCCAACGAGATATGCTTCGGAAGCTTCCTGCAAAGCACCGATAGCGGCAGACTGGAAACGCAAATCTGTCTTGAAATCTTGCGCAATCTCACGAACTAAACGCTGGAATGGCAGTTTTCTGATCAACAACTCGGTGGATTTCTGGTATCTTCTGATTTCACGAAGAGCGACTGTTCCTGGACGGTATCTGTGTGGTTTCTTGACACCTCCGGTCGCTGGTGCTGATTTTCTTGCGGCTTTGGTCGCCAACTGTTTTCTTGGTGCCTTACCACCAGTAGACTTTCTTGCGGTTTGTTTAGTTCTGGCCATTTTGTCTGAGTGCGTGTTCGTCCAGGATATTTATACTTTTCAAAGCAAAGCCACATGCAGAATTCTCATCTTCAAACAAGCCACTGGGGTATAAAAGTGCAGACTTTAGCATTGACAATAAAAAATGTCAGGAAGAGGAAAGGGAGGAAAAGGATTAGGAAAGGGCGGTGCCAAGCGTCACAGAAAGATCCTGAGAGACAACATCCAGGGCATCACAAAACCTGCAATCCGTCGTTTGGCCAGAAGAGGAGGTGTCAAGCGTATCTCTGGTCTCATTTACGAAGAGACCCGTGGTGTGCTAAAAACCTTTTTAGAAAATGTAATTAGAGATTCCGTCACATACACTGAACACGCCAAGCGAAAGACAGTAACTTCACTCGATGTTGTCTATGCGCTCAAGAGACAAGGAAGAACCCTCTACGGCTTTGGCGGTTAATTATTTAGTAATATATTCATATACCTTTGTAAATGATATTGTT
>JADIIU010000077.1:0-64023 GCA_027603945.1 Terramyces sp. JEL0728
AACCAGATCTATTAACTTATTGAATAAACATTGTCCATCACATCTGTACTTTAATCTTTTATTTGGCACTAGCATTTCTGAAGAATATATTTGAAACAGTGTTTCTATTCCTAGGACATCCATTATCCTACAGCCAAACCATATTCAAGTTTCCACGTCCAGCAGCAGCACCGAAAGTGCGTGCCAGGTCTTAGACTCCAGTACAAACTTTGTGAACAGCGATTTATTCAATAAAAACAAAATATAAACAGGATTACAAGTTTGAATGCCCAGAAGGACCAGGATATCCAAGGGGTTGATACTTGTCCAAGATTTTCTTGATTGATTCAGGATCATTTACATCAACTTTGTCAATTTCTCCTAGATCAGAATCAAGCTTGAGTTTTGAGGTGAGATGTTTTATGAGATCTTTGATTTGGGTAGATAATTTGGTCATGCTGAACAAGACAATATTTAATCCTATTTATTCTGCTGACTGACTGTGATGACGGAATAATCTCCATTCTTAGTCAGAGGTGCTAGTCCAATCAAATGGCCAAGATAAGGTCGTTGTTTTCGATCGAGAACTTTAAGATGAATCACCGCATTAGGTGGTCTGGAATTTTGTGTCTCAAAGGGTACAATATTGGAAAGGAGACTATTAGCAGATGTTGGAATGTGCTTTGTAGTTCTTTCATACCGATTGTACGCTGGAATTAAAGTGAGGCTGACAGGTTACATTCTTTCTCCAACTGTTATTCAAATGCCAAGCAACCAGATTCTCGATTGTTATTCAAATGCCAAGCAACCAGATTCTCGATTGTTATTCAAATACCAAGCAACCAGATTCTCAATTGACTATTATTGTGCCGCATTTGTATATGAAACTCCGGTTTTGTGCCGACAATTATCCGGAAAATATAAAAATACCACGTTCGAGTTGTGGTAGAAATCTAAGCGAGACAAGAAAATGAATAGTTTGTTTCCCACTGTATCAGATGCGTTTCAAAAAATTGATGCCAAGGATGGTAAAGGTAAAATCGCGCTGGAGGATTCAAAATCCACATCCGGATTCACATTTCTGTGTTTTCCTGGTATTGGAGATGTACGATATTCTTACCGTTTTTTTGCTGATCGCTACTCACCTAACAATCGGGTAGTTGTTGCGGATCTAAGAGGAACCGGAGACAGTGATTCAGCATTCACAGAGTACACGCCAGAAGCAGTGGCAGAAGATTACAATCAGATTATTGAAAAACTGGAGTTGAAAAACGTCATTTTGGTTGGAAACTCTTTGGCTGCCAGTTCGGCTGTGCTGGCCTCAAACAACCCAAATGTGAAAGGCGCCATTCTTTTAGGACCTATTCTCAGAGTGCTCTTATTTTAACGTAGGTTTTACCAGGCGACAAGTATTTTAAACCGCTTTCTTATTTGCTTTTCGCAAAACCATGGGGACCAAGTGCTTGGGTTTCCTATTGGCAAGGGTTATTCAAAAGACCAGACAAACCAGACAAACACGACGAGCACATAAAAAAGATTACTGAAATGGTGTCTGGGCCAAATCAGGTTGGTAACATTGGGAAGTTTGCACGAGCTTCAAAACAGAACGCGTTTGATCACCTACCAAAAGTCACAGTTCCGGTATTGCTGGTATTGGGTAAGTGAAGTTAATATAGGCGATCAAGACCCTGATTATCCTGATCCGAGGAAAGAAGGAGAGCTGTACAGAGATCAGATCAAAAATTCTGGACTTTATGTGCTGGACAAAGTCGGTCATTATCCCCATGTTGAAGCGTCCACAGAAACATTTGAATTAATCGATAATTTTGTGAAAACCCTCTAATAAATCAAAATCTCTTTCAAACCTTCTGAAACCAAAGGAGTAGTAAGCCACAATGGCCCAACAAAAACTTTACTGAAAATGTCAACACCAGAACAGCAGCAGCAGAATTTTATGGCCAAGCACCAAAGCTTTGTGGGTAAGTAAACCTTTATTGTAGATTCGTTCCTCAAGCAACAGGCTGAAGTCCATGCTGCTCATATGGCGGCAATTGCAGCTCAAATGGGGGAGAACAGAAAGTACCAGCAACCCCAGAATAACATTCCAGTCCGTACTGTTTATGTGCAGCAAGTGCAACCCAGCCAGGGACAGTTTGTCAGTTACAGCGGTCAACAACGGCAGTATCAAAATGCAGCTTCCCCTCAGCAGGTTTATCTCCAACCTCAGCAACAGCCATATCGTAATCCAAATGTACAGCAAGGTCCTAATATCATTCGGCAACCTACTCAATTTAATGCATCTAGACAAGAACAAATTCAAGTAATGAGGCAACCACAAACTGGAAATAAAGTGCCTATATATGTGCAACAGGTGCAACAGGTGCAAAGACAGCCGTCGCAAGAGCAACTTCAGCAGCAGCAGATGAAGCATTTACAAAGTCAAATTCAACAGAATGTTTTGCAACAGCAGGTGGCCCAACATCAGATGATGCAACAACAAACTCAACAAAAATTTCCTCAGCAGTATCAGCAGCCCATTCAAGGCCAATATGCTCAACAGGCGCAGCAGTATCAGCAACAGCATCAACAATACCTGAATCAATTTCAGAAAATGTCAGATAAACCGCCGCCTTATCAAGATGCTAGGGCGATCCTGGCCAATGTTATTCAGCGACCTGAGCAATCGCAGAGTCAGCCTCAGTATCAGGGATACCAACAAAACTATTATCAAAAATAAATATAAGTTAACTTTATCTCAGTTATTCGCATTATTGAAGATGTAAAAGTGTCAAGAATAAAAACAATTTATTACAATCGGAGATTGAGAGTTGGGTTTACTCTTTAGGGTTGCCTTCTGGTCTGGAATTAGATGAATAGGTCGATTTGGTTTCCATATCTTTCAAGAATGAAGGGATAACAACGCTCTCAGTAGTGAAACTTTCCACATCGTCAACTGGGTTTTTCAAGAACTTTCCTGGCACTACTTGAATTTCATCGGCATCAGGGACAAACCTAGGTACTTCTTCGCTCTTTTTTGATCCACTTTTTCTTGATCTGCTTTCATCGAATGATAAAGCAGCTCTAGCTTGATAATTTGTTCCCAAAGTGGCATAATTATCTGGGGTGTCCACAAAATCGTTTTCAGGATAGACAGAGTCATTAGGTGTAACTCTAATGTTTTGATTGCCAGGTCTGTAAGGAGAGCCTTTTGAGGTTTGGTTTGGAGGAGTAACCTGCATTCTAGGTAGATTTTGGTCGGCGTTTACAGGAATGGTGGAGGTTTCAACAGGGATAGCTGGGAGATCTTTAGACGATTCCCCGACCTTTGGAGCGTCAATAACAATAGCTACTTCTGGCTTGGGGTCTTTCTTTACTTCAACAACTTTAGGATCGTCCTTCTTTGGCTTCTTGAGGGCTTCCCTTTCCTTCTTTTTCTTGTACAAAATAGTCCCGATATAAGAAACGATACCACAAACAACTATACCAGCTGCAATCACGATAAAAATTATCCAGCCGTTAGCAAGAGGAGCGCGCGATACTGGAGCTTTAGGTACGACGCCGTTGACAGCCAAGTTGCCCATATAGAATTGACTGAAATTTGGTAAAGCCTGGAACGAATCTGGAACAGGTTGCGAAAAATTGTTTCCATTTAAAATGACCCATTGCAATGCATTCATATTACCCATGGTATCTGGAATCAGCCCAGTCATCGAGTTGTTTGCAACATTCAGAGCTTGCAAAGTAATCAAGTTTCCCATGGAATCAGGAAAACTGCCGCTGATATGGTTGTTGCTAATATCCAGGCCGTATAAATTGTTCAAATTGCCCATGGAGTCAGGAATACTTCCAGTCAAGTTGTTGTAAGAGAGAGTTAAATAGTTGAGAGTAGTGAGTGCACCAATGCCGTCAGGGATAGGACCGGTTAAATGATTTAGAGTCAAATTCAGGTTGATGATTTTGGAAAAAAATATGATATCCTTTGGAATCGACCCTGTTAGATTTTGATTCGACAAGTCAAGTGTCATTATAATGCCAGGTTGCAGGCATTTGATTGCAGAATCTTTGCAGCAATCTGCCGACGGTTGCACAGCCTTTCCAGCCAACCGCGGTAATATTGTCGCATAATAGGTTTGGCAATCTGTTCCCGTAGGTTGTGTTTGCGGGGTGTTGTCAGTTGGATTGGCCTGAGGTGGGGCCTGGGTTGGTTGAACAACAGGGGGATTGTTGGTCGCTACAGGAGGAGGAGGAGCAGCAGCAGTCGTTGCCGGAGGCACTGGGTTAACAGTTGCTGTAGACATTTTTAAAAATAAGTGAAAAAATTGTGGTGGTATTTTTTGTTTATGTGTGTGGATTTGTCGAGTGTTGATTCATCTCCAAACATTGAGTTTCAACACCAGCCGAATTGAATTATTGACTTTGGCAGACGTGCTAATAAATGGCACATTGACATTCGCACTTTGAAAAAATGGAATCTGAAAATCCCAGCGCAACCACTCCATTACTCCACACAGCCTTTCCCAGCATACAGCAAGACAAAGATCTGTGGCGAACATTTAGAGTGCGTCTAAGGTACTACGTCCCCATCCTGGGATGGCTTCCAAAGTATAATCTGGAAAATTTACAGTCGGATTTGATTGCGGGATTCACTGTCGCATTTCTGATTATTCCACAATCGTTGTCTTATGCACAGGCGTTAGTTAATGTCCCTCCTGTATTAGGGCTGTATTCCGCTTTTATTCCCCAGCTTATCTATGCAATTTTAGGTACTTCCCGACAAATAGCAGTTGGACCAGAAGCCCTAGTTTCAATTCTCGTTGGGTCTAGCATAAAGGAATTCACACAATGGAGAGATGCAGTGCCGATAAGTTCAATTGAACCGCAAATTCCAATGCCAGCTCCAATTGACCCAATGTCCAACATTCAAGCCACAACCTTATTATGCTTGATGGTTGGTATTTTTACATTTGTTCTTGGATTTTTCAGATTAGGGTTTTTGGATTCCGTATTATCAAGAGCTTTATTGCGAGGGTTTGTGCTCGCGGTTGCGTGTGTGGTTATGATTGATATGAGCGACGCATTACTAGGACTAAATCCACCCACTGGACAATGTGGAAGTAACCACACTATGTTTAGAAATGCGTTTGAAGACACTGGAGGCGACTTTGAATCGCCATTTCAAAAGCTGCTGGATATTCTGCAGAGGTTGCACAACACACATCTTCTGACAGCTTCGTTATCATTGTTCAGTGTTGTTTTCTTGCTTGGATTCAAATACATTAAACAGCGATACACTGATATCAAATGGCTAAAGTTTATCCCAGAAATTTTGATACTGGTTGTATTTTCCACCGTTGTGACCCAAATATTCAGATTGGACTGTGCCGGAGTTGCAATTTTGAATTCAGTAGAAAGTAGATTGCCTGACGGAGTTAATATATTGCCTGTGCCAACACTTGCGAAAATCAAGCATCTGTTGCTCTCTGCAATCTTGATTGCTGTTATTGGCTTTGTAGAGTCTATCGCTGTTGCCAAAACTTATGCATCAAAGCACAATTACACAGTTTCTCCCAATCGAGAATTGGTAGCCATGGGCACTGGGAATATCATTTCATCCTTTTTTGGCGGGTTTCCTGGTTATGGATCCCTTGGAAGATCTGCAGTCAATGACGCTGCTGGTGCAAAAACCCAACTTGCCGGTTTAATCACGGGCGTGGTTGTATTTCTAACAGCAATTGTTCTGTTGCCTTTATTCCAATATTTACCGAAAGCCGTTTGTTCTTCAATCATAGTTGTTGCTGCACTTCGACTCATTGAATTGGAAGATATCTATTTCATCGTACAGCTACACGCATGGCGAGATTTGGGATTGTTGATGCTCACCTTTTTCTCCACCGTTTTTTTGTCCATAGAAGTTGGAACTTTGCTTTCTGTTGGGGTTTCATTGATGTTGGTCGTCAAGCATACAACAACGGTTGCCAATATCTAACTTTAGACAAGATTGGTTTTATTGGGCCAAACAAGTATCATAGATCCAGAAACCGGACAATTTAAAACAAAGTTCAAGAATTTAAAGGAAGATGGCACTGGATCACATATTGAAAGAATAGAAGGAGGGATAATAGTAAGATTCGAGGAAGGACTGTTCTTTGGAAATGTTGGCCAGTTGAAAGAAAGATTGAAGAGGATAGAAGTACACGGAAATTTGGGGATTCACCCTGGAGAAGAGCCTAGAATGGAGTATCATGTTAGACAGGAAGAATGGGAAGATGAGGAATCAATCGCACCTTTAGTTCCTACTATTCCTGTCTTATTTGGGGTGGTGTTTGATATGAAAGCTGTTTCTGATATAGATGCTAGGTAATTATTGCTAAGCAAGTGCAACGCAGACACTATTAGAAATTGTAGAGGAGTACCACCACCGAAATATCCTGGTTTGCTTTGTAAAATTGCGAGAACAGTGCAGAGATGCTTTCACTAGATCAGGAATAGTTAAAATAATCACCCCTCAAAACTTTTACAGCAAAATTCAAGATGCTGTAAATAAGCTTAATCAATTCAAGGTGCAATTCCGCAACAACAACTCTACCCAGCCAACTGATAATCGATTGTTACATCCTAGCTCAATACCGTTTCGCCGGTCACCGTTAATCAATTCCCCAAGAGAAGTTTTTACCTCTTTTGAAGATTACGATCAAATATCTCACTCGAATTATTCACCATGATAGTGCAAAGAAATAAAGTCAATTATATTTTACAGACGATAAATATTGCGTTAGGTCGGCATTGTCAAATATTGTGGATGGGAAAAGCAATACTCCTTTGATTTTGACTTTACTGGTAATTGCCCAAATAGTGTGGCCTAAGAAATTCTTTGATTTGATTCTTTTCAGAACCATCGTTGCAGCTTCTAAATACCCGCCTCCGCCATCATAATTTTTGTATTTGTTTTGAATAACCATTCCATCTTTTTCGTAAGAACTGTATTCGTTCCCAGTAGCTATTGCAGGTACAGCTACGGTAAAGCTGCATCCTTTCAGCAAACGTTCTCCCGTCCGAACTAAATGTTCAAGCTTTTTGGCATACTCCTTTGGTGAATGTGTTTGCAGGAATTTATCCCCAAGATCGTATCCGTTCAGGATAAAACAGCCAGTATGTCCAATCGCATGCATTATCTCTTTGCAATGTTTCACTCCTCCATAACAGCTGATTGCTAATCCACACCCATTCAGCAACGGTAGTATTCCTAATAACTGTTCTATCATTGTATCCAAAGGTTCGAAATCAAAACACAATCCAGTCACCATGGGATAACCTGCTAGCTTTTCCAGTATCTGGCTTGCTACATTCGGATATTCACGTCTGGGCAATCGGGCCACATCTCCCTCAACTATCAAGTGAATATTTTTAGTATTTGGAACAGCCAAGAGCTTTTCCAAATCGATAGAGTAGGAAATATCCAAGTATTCCTCATAGTAAATATAAATACCGTATACAATCATTGTCCGGAACGGCACTGCAGCCCTCGAATTGTACTCTATCAATTGCTCGTAAACTGAATTCGACAAGTCTTTTGTATAAACAAACACTGAATTATTTTCCATTTAATTTTTGAAAATGTCGAAAATATTCAAGAGACTACTGTCTGTGGAAATAATTCAGCCGGAAACAGTAGCGTTACGACTCAAGCAAAACAAGTTTGTAAGTACTTAACGTAGTTTCAAATATCAGATTATCGATGTAAGGGAACCACACATGTACGACAAGCTACATGTAAAATCTGCGATTAATATTGAATCCAAACAGCTGCTGGGGATGGATAAGGATATGCTCTTGTCGAAATTGGATTCCGGTGCAGATCAAATCGCAGTGCACTGCCAGCTATCACTTATTCGCGGTCCGTCGTGTAGTTTACATTTGGCTAAACTGCTTCATGATAAACTGGAATTTAAGAATGTCAGGATAGGAGTGATCGAAGGGGGGTTCAAGAAATGGGAGAGGCAGTACGGGAAGGACAGCAACCTTTGCGAACCTGTATGATGAAATTATATAAATTTTTGTGTATTTAATGCGGTTTTGTTGGCGGTTCAATCAGTTGAAGCCGTCGGCCTTTCGGTTACGTATACTTGAATGCAGCTGGTTGGAGGAGACTAATTCTTGTAGAAATTAAAGTTGCTCAGATTCAACTTTCCTGCCTTATCTTTCCAATAGCACCGTCGGAATCATTTTTGAGGAATATTTATATTCCAATTAGAACCGTCGGCCACCAAAAGTTCCGAGTATAAATTTCGCATAAACGTTGGCCAATCTCGAAAAACACAATGACATCAAACAAAAGACAATTAGGAGCGAACGGACCTTGGGTATCTTCAATCGGCTTTGGCGCTATGGGAATGTCAGACTTTTATGGCCCTACATCTGAACAAGATGAACCTGAACATTTGCGCATTCTAAACGCAGCAATTGATATGGGATGTACCTTTTGGGATACAGCCGATATATATGGGCCATTCAAGAATGAGATCCTACTGGGAAAAGTTCTAAAGACTCGTAGGAGCAAAGTTTTCATTTGCACAAAGTTTGGCATTGATCGTAGTGGTGGTGGCCGTACTATTAATGGATCGCCAGAGTATGTAAAAAAGTGCTGCGATGCTTCATTGGAAAGATTGGGAATTTCCACAATTGACCTCTGTAATTTGATTTAATGATAGATTACCAACACCGTCCAGATCCAACTACTCCTATTTCAGTTACTGTAAAAGCAATGGCTGAATTGGTCAAGGAAGGCAAAGTTAGATATTTAGGATTATCTGAATGTTCAGCCGAACAAATCCGCGAAGCTCACGCTGTTCATCCAATCACCGCTTACCAAGTCGAATTCAGTCCATGGCACACCAATATTGAATCTGATGGTCGATTGCAAACCTGTCGTGAACTTGGTATTGCCATTATTGCATATTCGCCTCTTGGCCGTGGTTTCTTGACTGGAGCTATTAAATCTCTGGATGATTTGGATCCAACTGATTGGAGAAGAAACAACCCTAAATTCAAGCCTGGTTCATTCGAAAAGAATTTTGAACTGGTAAAGGCATTTGAGCAAATTGCAGCAAAGAAAGGAGTGCCAGTTTCTCAATTGTGTCTCGCTTGGGTACTTGCCCAAGGACCAGATTTCATTCCTATTCCAGGTACAAAGAAGATGAAGTATCTGGAGCAAAACTGGGGATCCAACAATGTAACTTTAACCGATGAAGAATATGCAGCTATCCGCAAAGCAATTGCCGAAATCCCAATTGAAGGTGGCCAATACTAGTTTCAATATATGTTTTTGATTTGACTCTACACAAAGTGACTCACCTATTTTAATGGGTATAAAACACTCTTCATTCCAAAACTCTGAAAATGCAAAAAGAAGAAATCTTTGAATATTTGAATGGAAGCGGATTGCCAGCAATCTTTAAAAATCCTGTCGATGTTGAACAGCTATCAGGAGGTCTTGCTAACCATGTTTGGAAAGTTGGATACTGCTACCGTTACATTATCTTGAAGCAATACACGGGGTATCTTAAATACAATCCAGATATTAAATTAAGTGAAAACAGATCGCTTATCGAATGGACTGCATTGTCAGCTGCATACAAGTTGGTGGATGGCTCGAATAATTGGACAGTACCCAAACCACTACATTACGATCGCGACAACCACGTAATCTTCATGGAATACATTAATGCTTCCAATCTGTTTTCGCTTCTTGAAAACGCGAGTGATAGAGATATCACGGATGACTTGAAATGGATTTCAAAAGAAATCGAATCGTTTGTAAACGCACTAAAGAATATTCAAATTGATCAAGAAATATTGAAAGATTCGGTCGTGTTGCAGTACTATAACCATGATCAGATAAATATCCCGGCCAGGCTAAAAAGTATCGGGGTAGATGAAGCAGACATTAACAATTACGTTCAATCACTGGGCAATACTCAAGAACACAGGGTGATATTTGGAGATCTATGGCCAGCTAGTGTACTGGTTGACTTTGAAAACAGGAGAATAGCAGTAGTTGACTGGGAAGCATGTCGCGTTGGTTACCAATACAATGATTTCATCCAATTTATGGGCAATCTGTATTTAATGGTAAATGGAGAACCATTTCACAACTCCAACGCTCAAAAACTGTTTGATTTGATTCTTAAAGTCTTGCCAGATAAATCAACCAACGCAAAGCTAAGATTACTCGATATGATCGTTTCATTGTCCCAGTACGATCATTGGAAAGTAAAGGACTTGAAATCAGCTTTGGTAGCTGCCAATAATATAAAATTCTGATTCTATTTCTTTTACGCGTTCTTGATGGATGTTCAGAATGGGAGCAAGGATACTCTCCGAGTCTCAGTTACTAAACTTGCAAGGAACTCCACTGGATTAACACCCAGAACTTCAACAAGCTCAACTAAAAGTACAACAGAGAGATTATCAAAAACAGAGAGTAGACCCAATAGGAGAACTACTGTTTCCACAAAAAATAGGCCTCAACTTCACACAGCATCGCTTGCCCCTATTGTACAGGACGTAACTTCTTCACCGCCTGCCTCACCGCGCAAGTCTAATGTTGAAATATTTCCGCTGGATTTCATTGATCTAGTTGTAACCCCTTCCAAACAAAAGTCTTTTCATAATACCAGCATTGAAGAGCAGCCCAAAGAAGAAGCAATTAATAACATGGAATTACCTGTCTTATTCGACGAGAACTTATTTATTGCTGTTGATGCTCCAAAAATTAGACCGGCTGACGATTCCAGTGCTTCCGAGGACGAAACCAAAGTTTTCATTCCTCCAATTGTAGAATTAGAAGAGCTTCCTTTAGACTACGAACCATTGGAGCAGTTTAAAGACTTGAACAACTATCAGGATATGGTAGATAGTATTAGACTTGACTCGCTATCAAGATTGGAGTATTTCGAAATAGATGAGGAGTTGGAGCAAGCTCTTCATTCTGCTCTTGAGACCAACAAAAGTGTTTACTATGTAAAGTTGGCGTTTGCAGCCGACCTTTTCTGGAGTTCGTTGCCCAAGATGGCCAATTTACTCTACTTGCAAATAGAAAACTTGGACATCAAGCAAACATTTTTGCTTACAAAATTTTTAGAAAAGAATACCCAATTACAGGCTTTAAATATCTCGTATTGCGATGGCTGCCCATACTTGTGGAAACTAGTGAATGTGCTGCCCACAGCAAGTAGTTTGCTCTATTTGGAAATAGCTGGATACATGTGTCGTAAAACAGCAAAGGAATTAGGATTGTTGCTCGAAACCTCACGGAATCTGCAATATTTAGGAGTATATTTCCTTCCTGGAGAAAACCACATTAGTTTCTTGACAGAGGCACTGAAGAAAAACAAAAATTTAAGGCATTTCGATCTTTTAGATAGCCAATTGACATTGGAAGATTGTAAATGCATTTGCGAATCTTTAAAATACCACAAATACTTGGCTAGTATATCGCTGGCGTACTGTGATGTACCATATAATACTTCAAAAGAGTTTATTCCAGTTGTAGAATGCAATACGGTATTGGAAACGCTGTCGATACCAGACTACTCTGAACTGGAAGAGCCCATGAAGTTCAATACCACTCTTGCACTTCCTGATGACATGCTGCTTTCCAGCGAGCTGGAGATTATCCGATTAAGAAACTTAGGCTTGGCAAAGAAATGTACGGAAATGGCAAATGGATTATTGCAAATATCTCGTAAACTGCTCTTATTGAATTTAAAACCGGAAATACTCGCCACCATCTTCAACCTATTCATGTATAAACCAATATCCCTCCAGGACGCCAACCAATTAACAACAACATTGCTGGGAAAAGACTATATCGGGAGATTGAGGTCGCCATTCAAGTTTACAAATACCGAATTAATTAGACGGTGCTATTATGCGAGAGAGGTCGAAAGGAAAGACGAGTATAATCACTCACTGATAGAAATGCAAAAAACTTTACAAGACGGGCCAGAATGGTTAAAGCGCTTTACTTTTGAAAATTACTGTAGCCAGCCAAGTGAATTTTAATAAATTACTCTTTTTTCTTTTCATTATCTTGCACAATCTCCACTTCCTTTTCGCTCGACAAGTTATTGGACCGTCTAGAGTTTTTTGAAGATTTTAATCTTGAATTTTTCATTGCAGCTACTTTGGAAGAATAGCTGTGACGACCAAGCTCTTCAAATATCACACTAAAAGTGGATGAAATTAGTCCGGCATACATCCATCCTTCTTTGTGAGAGTTGTTAATGAAGCATGCTCCGATCCACGCTACCGTCAGCAACATCCTATGTGCAATCCGGTAGTTTTTACCGATTAATGGCTTTTTGGCTTCTCTGATTATTTCTTTATGCGCAACAGCCATGATTCCAAGCAAAAAGTAGATGGATGCAAATGATCCGCAATAAGTAATCTGGAGACCCCTCGATACAGATAAATCGGTGGAATTGTATCCAGTGTCATAAACAGCCGTATGGCCGATGGAATGTCCAGCGACTAAAGTATTGTTTGTATAAGAGACTGAAGCGTTGTTTGCATAGGAATACTGATATACCGTGTCTTCCTCATAAATCACCAAAAGTGTTTCTATGCATCCTGCAAATGCGACCAAAGCAACGTAGAATGGGATATGTGAGAATTTCCACAGCACTTTCCAGAATTTATTGTCGTTTTCTAAAGCATGTACTTTGTTAAAATATAAATACCAAAGAATTTGGACGTTTCCAGTCTAAAGTACAAGAAGAATATGTTCATTGCTATCAGAAAGAATACTAGCACATAAACAAAGAACGTGTACGAATGCTGCTTTGAAAAATCAGTCAATAGGCTTAGAATAAGCTCGCCAAAAATCAACACAACAAATCCACCAATCCTTTCGTGAAAGTGCTTGATATTAGTTACTGTGTGGATTTTAGAATATTTTGATCTCCAATAATCCAGTCCCAGTCTACTAAGGAATTCAAAAAGCATGCCGCATGCCCATACAATAATCATATTCTTGATTCCATCGTCATATCCTGGTTTGAACACATTCACACTGAGATAGAATACTGCTTGGATTGCTCTAATGATTGGCGAGTAGTACAGTTCTCTACTTTGATAGGGTACAGAGTTATACATGGCGTATAGTATATACAATTCTATCATCAGAATGGAAATAATGTGGCAGCCCAAGAATATCCCAGAGGTATTTATATCTGGATCAGGATCAAAAGCTATGTCAGCACTATCTTACCGTATTTCACGCAAACCGTCATCAGTATGACTACCCCCAAAACTATCGCGTTAAACACCTTTCTTGCCATTCCTTTTTGATAAACCCAGTTATTAAGATGGACAAACTCGTCCCAGTGGAAGATGAATGGAATAATCACGAGCACGTACATTCCAAAGGAAACCAAGTTAAAATCATGCATTAACGTCCCTACTTTCCTCATTGCTCCAGCGTATATCAGATCAACAAATAACTCAAACCAAAGTACTTTGGTGTTGAGGGTACTTTTATATATTTTGCCTTGATATTGATACTGCTTAATCTGCGGTCCCGCTGTCCATCGTCGTTTTAAATCGAAATATTCCACATCTTCCTCGTCACTCTCTTCATCTGAAGATTCTTCACGCTCTTCGCCCTTTGCTTTGATCAAATCTGTGTACAATTTCTCAATATCAAACTCTTTTGAAGTTCTAGATTCTACTATAAGCTCCTTCAGTAGGGAGATATGCTTTTTAGATCCAGGAATGATTCCTGTTATATTGGAAATGTGGTATACAATCCCATTAACAGTCAATGTTTCATAATTGTATTCATTTGGAATGATTATATTGTTTTGCATGCAGCGCGTAAACCAATTTCATCATTCTTACTGACAGGCAATTAAAGTATTCACTTATTCCAGCTGAGGAAATAAATACAAAAGTTAAATATCCGTTGTCTCAAGGCCGATTTCTCCGACATGTTTAAAACACCCAAGTTTCAGATGTTACCGCCAGCCAATTCAAATCATTAGAGCGCAAACCAACTTATTTTATTGGCGGCTGTGTCGTACTATTGACAAGCTAAAGGCTTACAGGGCCTAATTCCTCAATTGCTTGCTTTATTCTGCTTGGGTGGCGAAGTTAAACTGAGCCCACAGTTAAACCGAAA
The DNA here is from genome assembly GCA_027603945.1 of Terramyces sp. JEL0728. Classification (NCBI taxonomy): domain Eukaryota; kingdom Fungi; phylum Chytridiomycota; class Chytridiomycetes; order Rhizophydiales; family Terramycetaceae; genus Terramyces; species Terramyces sp. JEL0728. The sequence goes on from JADIIU010000077.1 coordinate 14,159, forward strand.
GCTAATTGCAATGGTAGTAGCTACCAATACGACTGCAAATAAACTCTATTATCGCAGGCGGGTATCTGTGCGTCTTTAGTGTGGAATTAAGCGTTTCTGTTTTAATCTAAATCACCCATCCAAAAAAGACCGAGCGTCACACATGGCTTTGACGTGACCTTTAAATGCTCAGAAAAATAATTTCAACCAAACCATGACGCTCAGGAGGAGGAATACACATTCAGCAACCCCAAAGCTGACACCGACAGTGTGGGCGGATCAAATAGTCTCGGAAAGGTCTCCTATTAGCGATCGTTCTTCTATCGACACCACAAGGGAGGCATATGACTGGGATCAAATAATAGTGTCAAGAAACAGCGATTCAACAATTTCATCCAGGCCATCATCAGATACTTCATCACCAAGAACGTATGCTGAATCGGTACACGGCGAAGATTCTTCGATTTCTGCAGAAATCCAAAAAAACAAAAAGAATACCAGGAAAATGCAACACCTGTTTGGCGACCACATTCCAGAATACGAAATCTGTCTGGCTGGTAATTAAACATAACAATAGACTTTTCATGTGCGCTATCAAAGGATTTGTTAATCAGACACGGGCGGCTTTATGTAGGAAGGGAATACGTTGCCTTCCACTCTCCAATCGCCAACACCAAATTTGTGATGCACGTTTCAGACATTAAAAAAGTATCGCCAAAAACAACCATGCTCATACCTTCGGCAATGCAAATTGAAACTGAAGACCTAAATATCCACCTAATGTCATTCATGTTTAGAGATAATGCAATGCAGACCCTAAACACAATCATAACTGCTTATAGAAACAAAATCACCAAAGTCAATAAGCTAAAGACTACTGCTCCAGCAGTTCAAGAAGAAAAGGCGGCAAAGAGAGTATTTCCATCTCCCAGTTCGCCGCTCGCGCCTATCTTTTTGATAGGCGCTATGCTCTGCATTACTATGATCTTGGTTAATGTCGCAATGCTTGTGAGATCAAGCGCCTTGAACCAGATGATACTGGCAGATTTGTCCTCTTTCTAGAATGCGAACCTCATAATAAAATTGTACTATACGATATTTTATTGTCTACAAGCTGTAAACCAATCGATCATCCTGTTGTTCAAATCCAAAGTGAACAAAATAATCGTCCGCGATTCCTGACTCTGCAGTAACATACATTGGCTTTGTTTCCAAAATGTCGTACTTTTTTGTCCTGGCGCTTTCAATCAGCTCCTCGAGCAGCATTTTTGCCAGTCCGTTCTTTCTGTACGCTGGTAGTACTGCCAAGACTTTAATCGCAATATTTTCTCCTGTCTTTTTTGATGATATACCTCCAACACAAATATCGTTAAAGTAGACTGTATTAGAATAAAGTACCTAATCTAGACTCGTTTTGTAAAAAATCATCTTCGATAGGAGTTTCAAAGCAGTACTTGATTATAGTCTTCAGCTGGCCAATATTGTTTATCGTGAGATCATCCAGTGCTTTGCGGTCCTTTTGAGTGATCTTTAAATTCTGTATCTTGTCTTCCAGTTTTGTCATTTTTGAAAAAGAATTTTTTTTGAAAGATGAACAGTATATTTGGAATATTCAAAAGATATTCCAGTAGTAAGATTAATGTGGATTCCATTAGGAATATAGGGATCATTGCGCATATTGATGCGGGGAAAACTACTACGACGGAGCGAATGCTGTACTATGTCGGATACACTGACAGGATTGGAAGTATTAATGATTTAATTCAGATGTGGATGATGGATCAACAGTTACCGATTTCCTTAAAACGGAAAGGGAGAGAGGAATCACTATCCAATCTGCATGTATTCCTGTTTCGTGGAAGGGACATCGAGTCAATATAATTGACACTCCTGGCCACGTTGATTTTACGATTGAAGTAGAACGAGCTCTCAGAGTGCTGGATGGAGCAGTTATGATACTAGATGGAGTTGCTGGCGTCGAAGCGCAAACAGAAACCGTATGGAACCAATGCAATTCTTACAGAATCCCGCGTATTGCTTTTGTCAACAAAATGGATCGGCAGGGAGCAAACTTTCAAAGCGCATTCAAATCTCTTGAGCGATTAAAAGGCTGGGGAAAGCCTATTAAAACCCAACTGCCAGTGTACCGGCTGAAAGATAAGCTTACTACGGATGACAAACTGGGTGGAGAGTTTGAAGGAGTGCTTGATTTACTGGAGAATGTGATGCTGGATTGGAAAAGGGATAAGACTGGTTCAATCGTCACTCGCACAGCTGTGGACCAGACCCTCCAAGATGTTTGTTCAACCGAACGAGCTAATTTAATTGAATCTCTCTCTGAGCTAGATGAACGAATGGTGGAATGCTTTATGGAAGCAGATGACGATATGTCAAAAATATCTGCAAAAGACATTAGAAAAGCTATTCAAAGGTGTACGGTTGCAGGGGCAGTCATACCAGTATTCTGTGGTGCTGCATATAAAAACATTGGAGTTCAGCCTATATTAGATGCTGTCGTAGAGTACTTGCCTTCTCCTAACCAAGCACCTGCAGCAATTGCAAACACAGCTCATGGAGAAGTGGAGGTTCAACTAGGCGACAAAGACCTGTGCGCATTAGCTTTCAAAGTAGTTTATGACGACAAACGTGGCCCACTTGTCTATGTTCGAGTTTACTCTGGTGTGTTAGAATCGCGATCACATATCCAAATTTCTAATTCCAATAGTGAAAAGGAAAGGGCAATGAAGCTGTTGGAAATGTATGCTGATGATTTCGAAGAAATTCCATTTATCGAAGCAGGAAATATAGGTGTGGTTGTCGGGCTAAAGAAAGTTAAAACTGGTGATACGTTGGTTGGAGTCCAAGATTCCAGGAAACTGGAATTGCACAGTATTAATATTCCTCCTCCAGTGTTCGTCAGATCGTGCCAAGTTGATTCGACATCTGAAGAAAAAGCATTAGCAAATGCTCTCCAGCAGTTGCTGCGAGAAGATCCATCGCTGTCTTTAACCGTGAACGAAGAAACAGGACAAACGCTTTTGAGTGGAATGGGAGAGCTGCATCTTGAAATTGCTGGAGAACGGCTTTTAGAAGTTTACAAGGTAAAATGCAAGCTTGGTAAAGTAGAAATATCGTATAGGGAAACGATTCAAGCTTCACATCTAGAGTCCCTAAAGTTCAGCAAAGAATTCTTTGGCAAGGAGTTGAAGTGTGATATCCAATTAGAATTCTCCAAGTCAGGGTCTAACGATATCGAAATAGATTCGAGGATCAAAGCAAAGGACATCTATCAGGGAAATGAACCAGATCTTAAACTAGAGGTAGCAATAACTTAAAGCAGTTGATTGGAGGATATCCTGCGCCATCTGAAATCCAGAGCGCTATTAAAGAAGGAATTCTAAATGGGCTATCTAGGGGCCCAATACTAGGATTCCCTGTTTCGCAAATAGCAGTTAAAGCTACAAAAATCGGGTTATATAGTCCGCAAGTTTCAAACATCTCGGCTATTAGAGCAGCAGCGCACACATGTGTCCAAAATGCTCTTAAAAACACTGTCTCGCATCTACTAGAGCCAGTTATGCAAATGAAGATCAGAGTTCCGCCAGAAACTGTTGGGACAGTCAGCAGAGATTTGACAGGCAACAAGCGCGCACTAATAAGCAAAATTGAGAATGTGGAAGATGCCGTTATGATTGAATGTACTTGCCCTTTAGCGCAATTGGTTGGTTATTCGAGTGGATTGAGAAGCATGACGCAAGGTAATGGAAACTTTGTGATGGAGTTGGAGGGCTACCACGTTGTAAGCAAAGATAAAGAGCAGGACATTATCAAATCTATTAGGGGTTACTAGTGTCAGCGTGAAATATAACTTTTTTTTTTCGTATAATTTGGTGCAGATCAAATAATGGAAGGTGATTTACTGAAGGATTTGTCTCAAAGTGCCCTGGAAAAGATCGAGAAGCAGTTATCAAGCATAGTTCCAGTAAAAATCAAGGACGCTACAACTTTGCTACATATAAAAAAGGACGGGAATAAAGTTGAAAAGAAAGCTTCGCGAACCAAAGTAAAGATTAGGCCGAGCGATAATCTTGGAGCTGCACCGCTGCCGGAAGGGTATATTTCAAGTCTTATGGCGAAACAGCAAGCAGACCCTAAAATTATTGCACCAACATCTCATGCTGAAAAAGTTCGGATAGCTCGAGAAAAGAGACCGTATGTACCTAAACCGCAAAAGAAAGGAGCTCAGAATGTCCTCCGTGCTGGGGGTGGTGAAGTATGGGAGGATCCAACGCTTGTATATTGGGACGATAGTAATACCAAATTAATTTCTAGATGATTATAGACTGTTTGCTGGAGACCTGGGCAATGAAGTGACGGATGAATTACTGGCAAAAGCGTTTGCCAACTACCCGTCTGTTCTCCGTACATATGTCGTGCGCGACAAACGATCTCTTAAATCAAAAGGATACGGCTTCATTAGTTTTGGAGATCCAGATGATTATGTAAAGGCGATGAAGGAAATGAATGGTTCTGCTGAGCTAATTATAGGCAAATACGTTGGAAATAGACCTATTACGCTGAAACGGAGTAGCTGGAAAGACAGACAGGCAGACCCTGAAAATATCGCTAGACAGAAAGAGCTGGCTGAAGTTGCAAAGAACCCTATTAAAAAGTACTAATAAAATCCATTGTAAATCAATCTTCTCGATATCGAATATAAGCTGGACCGAATTGATGTATTTCTGCGAGTAAATCTCTAGTGGAGATTCTAGTGTTGGATTGAATCGAACAAATATGAATGAGGTCATTGAAAATTTTGAAATGTTTATAGACAGAATACTGGAGCTAGGGCTACTGGAACCAAATCCAGGTATATGAATAGTAAACAATTAGAATCAAACATTTTACACGAATTCCCTTTAGATGTCAAGTGTATTCTGATTTCAAAAGTCAACCATTTCGTTCTCAGCCCGCCAGCAAACTGCAACCCTTCAGATATTCTCACATCGCCAGCGCATGTCAACTTTATTATGGAATTCGTCGGACAAGGGTTCAATCTACCGTTGGAGAACATCAAGACCATCAGTGACGGATTGAATATTTACGCAAATTGGCTACAGATACCAGATTCAAGGCCAATTGTCATTAAGGAATTCGGGTTTGAAGCGGATTTCACTCAGAAATACTTTCAGACTATTTTCAAACATATTTCGCTGCTATTCCGAGCGCGAACAGCCCTCACAAAAACGAAAGAAGCGTTTGACGAATTAAATGAGCATATCAATGAGCAAATTTCACTGTGCGAAAAGATACTATCGGCACTAAGGATATTTGTTCAGGATAACAAGAGTGAAATTACAGAAGAAACGTGGATGGTTCTGCTAAAAGTACTTTTGGGTACCGGAGACACCATATTAAAAACTCCAATCCAATCAAAGCAACTAGTCACAGCAGGCGCCAAAGTACCGCACGAAATGTCGGTGGAGCAAGTGAATTCGCTGATTGGGGATAAACTTTGTGAGGCTTTGATTAGGGTAATGATAATTAACAAGACAATATTTCATATATGGTTCGAGTCCAAGCTTATTTCAATTGAAATGTTTGATCGATTAAAGGTAAGAGGTGACTGATTGCAGGCACATTTCATGACCTGGACACACAGAGTGCAGATGATTAACCAATGGTGCATAGAAGTGCTCAATCTAACACGAGTGGTTATTGCGGAAACATTGAAAACCAATATTTATGGAGATCACTCTGACTACAGCCTGTACGAAATTTTAACCAAAGAGCAGCGATTCCCCTTGACGAATTTCTGCCAGAAAGAGATTATATATATTATGCCTGGCATAGAACAATTTGTAAGCTTGCTTTAAGTTAGACATGATCCAAAATCCGGTTGAATTGGAGTCGCTGAATTTTCAAACTGCGATATACGGATTATCGAAACTAGTGGATGAAATACACGCGTTTGATGTGGATATACCTGAAGTAATTATTACTTATAGTAGAAAATCACTATAACGGAATCTATTGTAAATGGGAATACCCTGTTACGTATGTTTGGAGAGTGGCTGTTTGATGCTGCAGCTGCAAGTAAACCCGGGTATGAGGCTGGAAGAGCTGAAGCACTGGCGGTTCTGTGTCGAATATTCAACAAGCTGCAGAGATACGAAAAGTTCCATGATCCATATTTGGAAAAATTCTATGTTGTCCTCCAAAAAGGGCTGAAAGCGGATTATCTCTCTCTTACTTCGATAATTTTGAACAGCAGTAGATTATTCTCAAATGAACTATCCGGGTTCGGAATGCTGTTCCCAGATTACATACAGGCATTGTCAAGGATTATTCCAATAGTTCAAGCAGCCCCACAAGACTTTTTCGGGCAAAAGATTGATTTAGATGAATTGCGTCGAGGGGCTTATGTGGTTCTCTCTGCAATGGTGTTTTCCTTGGACGGATTTAAATTTATCGAAATTGACCATTTGCCCTATCAACCACAAAGTAGCGCATTAAGCGCACAGTTTGTCACGATGGTACGATATAATAACTCTAGGCTCAAGATCTGTACAAGTTTGATCACGAATCCACGGTAACATTCGAAATGGTAATCGCTCTTTCACAAGTAGCTGAAAGAAAATGTCTTGATATTGTTCTTGGAAGCTCTAGTGTCAGAACCAAACATCAAAAACTGCCGATATATTCTGAATTTAATATCTTGTTACGCTGTACATGAATCCAAAAACAATCCAGATATTTATGTTGTGTTTATTAAAATTATCCAGGAGAAATTGATGCTCAGCGATCATTGGTCTCAAGAGATCATTCTGGCAGCATTTGATCTGCTTTCTCTATTTTCAGTTAATATGCCAATTGAAAATGAAAGTTGCCAGGTAATCAACCAAATTTATTCAGAAATGTGCCAGAGATTTGACTATTAGTATATGTCACTATGTCGAGCAGTTGCTAAAGTCAGATAACTTGGTACCTATTCAAAGTAGAATAGTAAGAGCTTTTGATTTAATTGCAAAATGGTCGTTACTGGGCGATTGGATTCAGGAGGATAGCGGTGCCAAAAAGATTGTTATCAGCGCTCTAGTCAGAGGAGTCACCATACTAGATAGAGAAAATCCATACTCTATGGTAACACCGCGGAGCACAGAACCTCCCGAAGTACAAAACAAGTATTTGTCCGCAGTTACAATGGCAGCACTATCCAAATTGTCCGACTCATTCAAAGCAGAAGGTCCATCTTATAACCAGTCTTCGTTTTCAAATACAATCAACGGATTCTTGCAGACCAATTCGGCAGTCAACTCATCCAGGATTAAGAAACCACTACCAAGGGGCAATCCCACGACAAAGAAGTTTGGGAGACTTCGACTTAGTTACCAAAATTCCGGTATAAATATGGTTAGCACTGGATCAAAAGATGGTGGTTTTGGACTCCCTACCTTTGCAGTTTTATCCACCGAAATCCAAATCAAAAGTGCCGCGGAATCAGCTCTGTCCCTGTTGTACATTAGACTTGGAAACTTTCCGCCAAAAATGTCCTGCTTGGGAACCACGCAGTTAAATTCAGCCTGGGACGAATACAAAGAATCGAAACGCTTAGCAAATGCAAGACAGGCATTGCAGACCACCTTTCCAGATGAACCAAAGTCCATGTCGGACTCTAATGGCATGATAAGATATTTTGCCTTCCAAAAGCGCTTGCTCCTAGGATTTGTGGAAAGACCGCAATGGGATAAAGGTTACACCACAAACCACTCTCCGACAATTGCTGTTTCATTCAGGGATTCTAACGGCTATTTCTCGTGGCTAGGTGAATTTCAGTATTTAAATACAAATCCAGAAGTCAACATACGGCATTCCAACTACTGCTCTCCTACTACTTTAGAACCTGCGCAATTGCCGGAAAGTGAGCCAGTCGAAACAGAATCCAAAGTGGTAATTGCCAAATCACACTTTGCCCCAACGCACTATCCTACAATATTGAACGCATCTGCAATAATAGAGCTGAATAGTGTAAATGAAGCGAACGTCCCTGTAGTCGACACATGTTTTAAATCTATACCAGATCTTGCATCCGCCACCAACTATTTTGACATAATTAATTCCGCAAGCGAATTCGAGAGAATACTTCCAGGCAATGAAAAGTAAAAAATATTAACGACAGAGCATCGGTTGCAACCCCACATCCAGTTGTCAACGCAATCAGCAACTCTTTCATGTAATTATATTTAATGCTAGTCCTCAAACATACCGATTCTTTATGGCCACAATTGGCGTCCTGGATTACCAACCAAATTATAATTTAATTCTTTCGCCGTTGCCGATTACCAACCATTTTTTGACTGATTTACGAAAACTTGACAAAATTTCAGAGTAATTAGCGACTCATTTAGGCGAGACTGTTATTCAATATCAGTACTGTGCTGCAATTCTGGAGATGATAGTTTATCGCTGATTTTGGAGTCGTTGGATTCTATTAGTAAGGAATACGAGAAATTCCTATGGTCCTTGGGCAGCCCAATTCATTTACATTCACATCTAGGATACAGAGGCAATCTAGATTCAAATATCTGTCCAGTAGCACCATACTTTAGTAATATTAATATGCAAGTGATCTTCAATGCTCCATACCTGTTCAAAAAGGACGTGATTGGGAACAGGCAGTTTTCGTGGAAGAAATTCCACAAAGGCCTGGTTAGTGCGGAAAGTGGTGGGTCGGTTGATGATTTAACTAAAACTCAAACGAGCGAAAATTATAAAAGACCGCGAGCTCAAACTGTCCTGATAAATCCACAGAGCGAAGCTGGAAAAGACACCTTTGAATGGGTTTTGGAGAGAGACTCGGTAATCATATTATGGACGGAAGATTTGCACAACATACTAGCATTTTGTCAGGATTTGCCAGCGAATATCATAGCAATTCTGGTTGTCCACCCTTTAATTAACACTAAAGGATTATTCACAATCAAAATCATTGGCAGACCTGGCGTATTGGAGGAAGTATTGGTAACTCTCAAGCTAATGCTAGAATGCAGGGCCGCTGCTAGATGACAATGTTATTGCCGAGGAGAGTTTGGCGACACTAGTCAGGCATACGGCAGTGAATATTTACAAATCCAATTTAATTAGCAAGAATGGATATAGGAGGCCGTAATATTTCATTAACCTAGAAACATGGCGAGAAGACAGGCAATTGAAGAACTATGCAATAAGCACATTGGGCAGAATGGTATATATGCAAATTTATTTACAAAATAAACCTTCATTCATTCACATTGAAATACGTCATGTAACGCGTAAGCAACTAACACTTTTTCAAAGCATGTCGAGTACATATAGAGAGCTGAAAGCAGAATTCGAAACGTTGATTGGACAATGCAAACAAGTCAAATCGGAAAATGAACGTTTGTTTCAAGATTACCAGGCAAAAGTACTCCAAGAGTTTGCCGCAATTACAAAGGAAAGAGCGGTGTTTGAAGATAACTGGGAGAAGCACTTGCGTGAAATTCGATTAGGCAAAGCCATACTAGTAGGTTTAACTGATGTTAGAGAAAAGAAATCCAAGGCGATGAGAAAGAAATAAACGAAGAATCTTTTTGCGACTCGAGCAATACGCTATACACCGAGGACGGCTCTACAAACCACGAAGATGACCAATACGGATCCGAGGATGATTCACAGGAATTTGCATTGAATCAGCTACACTCATTTCACGCGCAAAAGACCATAAAAAGAAAATTGCGATACAAGATGCATGAAAAGATGCGCAATCTAACTATTCAAAGTCTTGGGAGTATTATAAAGACGATTGATTTGAATGTTGACTCCAAACAGACCGATTGCAAAGATTAGAATAAAGTAATTTACATTTTATTGGTTAAAGTTTGGATGGAATGAGTTTCTATTTCTATTTGAGAAACCGGACACTTCGGATCCACCTGTTGACTCTGTTGGCGGCATGTATGGCATTCGCGGGTCTACTGGCGGCATATAAGACATGCGTGGATCAATTGGGGGCATGTAAGATGCTCTTGGATCAGCAGCTGGAGGCATATACGACATCCTATGAGCATAGGGATCGGTGGATGTTGGTGGAATATAAACACTTTGTGGGCCGGAAAAGCCTCCATATCCCATTTGAGCATCCATGAAAGCATTTGAGTTTGGATCGTAAATATATCCACTTGGATGATAAGCTGGAGATTGATAAACGCTTGCCGTTGGGGGATAATATGGGGCTGGATAGGTTTCTGGAGTGTATGTTTCTTCTGGATAGGTTTCTGGAGTGTATGTTTGTTCTGGATAGGTTTCTGGAGTGTATGTTTGTTCTGGATAACTCTGGCCAGCAGGATTAGCATATGCTTCTTGATGAATCTGGTCCTCAAGATTAGGATAGCCGTCGTACATTTCCTTGGGTGTTTGCGCAATAGACCCTCTATTATTGATTTCTTCAATTGGCTCGATATTCACAGTGGTTTGAGGGACGGTTGCTTCGGATCTGGCTTTAGCTCCAAATGATGGAACAGCAATGACATTTGATGGATCGACTTTTGGCTGTTTCCTAAGCAGTGACATTGGTTTAATTGAAAGTGCGGATGTATCGATTGATCTACCGGCATATTTGGAGTAAATTAAAGAAATTGCACCAAGGAATATTACAGCACCAATGACAATCAAGCCAATGGTTACCCCGCTTGAAATACCAGTTTCAGCTGAAGAGGTTGCAGCAGCAGTGGAAGTTGCAAAGCTAGTAGCCGCAACAGAAGTGACTGGATTGGTTGTTGTTGCAGGCTGGACTGTTGATGAAGTTGCGGTAGGTTTGCTTGCACTAGTTTTGACAGCAGCGGTAGTTTTTGCTGCCTCAGTAGGAATCACATTCAGTATACTGCTAAATACATTTGCTGATAAAGGCTGGAAACAGTTTGGTCCATTGCCATCAGTAGAATAACAGCACCCTTGCGCCAAACAAGATTTCTGGTTTTTGGCGTTACAGGACACTTTATCTGCATCGCTCACGGAACATAACTGACCCAATACGGTGGTTAATACCAGGAGGACTTTGTACATATCTATTAGGAGTTTGATTGGTGCCAGACGTTATATATGCGCCGCTGAGTCGCCTCTATGAAGCCCTTGAAACCTTGAAACGCCCTCACCGCGAAGGACTGGGAAGTGTAACACCTTGAAACATTGACCGTGCAACAGAAAGATGCAATTACAGTCACGTAAAAATGTTTATTGAGGATAAGGAGCAGAATACCCAGAAGGCGGAGGAGTGTTATTATAGTTTGGATGATAAGTCTGCGGTTCTACGTGTGACTGAGGATAGGCGTTATAGTTGGTTCCAACAGCACTTCCAGCATACTGTTGGTTATAACCATTGTTGTAAAACCCAGTGGCATTTTGGTCATAGTAAGGTTCAGATTGGGGGTAGCCTGTATTTGACTGTTGATAGCCAGCATTAGATGCAGGATACGCTTGAGTTGGGGGATAATAGTCTGCAGGATAAGAGCCATCTGGATAGGCTGTTGCTGGATATTGAGCAGGTGCTTCTGGGGTTGGCGGTTGAGGGATGGCAACTGGGCGTTCGATTGTATATGCAGCATATTGAGGTGTAGGTTCAACAGCAGCAGCGCCAAAAGGACTAGCCTTTGGAACCAAAGAACCACCACCGGCTCCACTATTTGCGTTTGGTGAGAGACTTAATTTGCTATCGCCAGTCTTTCTGGCTTTTGAAATATTATGATACATTAAAGTTCCTACGCCAAATGCAACAAAGAAGGCCGCAATACCAATACCTACCCATACACCAGATGAAATACTGCTTGGATTAGACGTTGAAGATGCGGGAGTGCTGGTTGCAGAAGTGCTGGTGGTTGGAGTAGATGATGGGTCTAAGGTTGTAGTTGCATCGGGTGTCGCTTTTGTCTTTGGTGGTTTTGTGGTGGTTTGAGGAGCATCAGTTGTAGTTTGTGGGGAATCAAGGGTTGTGGTTACGTCTGGAGCTGCAGGGTTGAAACATGACGGAGTAAGACTGAATAATCCTTGGTCTTCCCAACAACAGCCTTTCTTTTCACAGCTACTTTGCGAAGTGAATTTATTTCCGCATTCAGACTTTTGTGAATCACTGACGGCGCACTGGTCGCTGCTCTGACCAAACACTGATACTACGAGGAGTAGCAAGAATCTCTTCATTCTTTCTATTTTCCAAGAAAACTGTTCCAATGCTTCTCTTTTGTTGGAGCCCGATCCGCGTTTGTTTCAGACGTAGCCTTTCAAATCAATGTAAAAATATAATATTTATTCTCCAGAGTCCACCTTTTTAGGAGCAGGGGCAGGAGTATGAAGCGGCTCCATTCGCAAGATTGTCTTGTAAGTCACCAGCATTACAAATATAGTCAACAGGAACCCTAAGTTAGGATGAGTTACTGGATACACTGGTTTTGGTCGCATTTTTTATTTTGCCCATCCTTACTTCTAATTTATCAACCTGCAGATCAATCCTTTCTTCAGCCAGCTTAAGCTGATCAAGTAAATCTGCTGCTTCAACTTGAATTCGTGATTTCTCCAAGTTCATATCCAACCGCACTCCGGCATGCACTCTATTAATATCATCCCTAATGTTCCCTTTGACTTTATCTACATCAAACTTGATTCCATCTAGATTCGACTTTAGCATTCCAAAATCCTTTTGCTCTAATAGTTTGATGTCCGTTTGTAGTCGTTTGAGTTCCGACTGCGATTCTCCCATAAACTTTTCTTGCTCCTTCTTTAAAACTACATTAATCTACGATTGCCTAGCGATTTGGAACTAGCTTGTAGGGATTCCTCAATCACTTCGGAAATCAAGGAAACAAGTGCTTCTGCTTCTGGTTTCTTGAATCCTTCCGCCGTTAGTATATTTATATATTGAGAAACTTCAAAATTCTGTCTTTCCGACGATGCAAATCTGATGGATTTTTGTGCCCATCGTATACTCTTTAGCCATTTCATGATTTGCAAGTCACGAGTAAAAATAATTTCATATCTATTGAGCTTTAACTGCCAAAAGGACCGAGTTGGTGAATATCTGATAAATAATTGGTTTATTAACAAGAATTTAATACTACAATTGCGGCAATGGACAACAGGCTGTAATTCCTGGTTGCGCTGCTTGGGCTTTTGTTTGTTTTGGAGTGTCGGTATACATTCCACCGGCGGTATAAGTGCCCTCAGCTGTATCAGTATGCTTAGGCGACTTTGTCTTTGGATTCTTTGAGTGTGTGACTGTAGGAGCAGGATAATCCATAGTTTCGGTTGGGTAGGCTACTTTAGTAGTTTTCTTTCCGCTTGTAGCGAGAACAATAGATAATACCAGATACAAGAAAGAGCGCATGCTAGCATTGATTCTTTTGATTATTTATAAGGCCAACCAAAAGGAAGCTTTCTCCCGTTCCAGATACCGAATCACCAATTTTCAGATTGTGTCATTGGGAAGAGGGGGTAGAGGTACTAGTCTGTCCCAGATTATTATAGAGCCATTTCCAAGCTCTGGATTTGTGCTTGCAGGCTTCAAGGTACTCGTGCCTTTGGGCTATTGAAGGATCTCTTTGTGAATAAGCAGCGGCTCAAAGCTTGCATTTGGTTTGTGCTATCACTGGGGTACTAGATCAATGTACTAGATCTTTCAGAAAACAGATTCCATTTGCTAGACTTTAATCATCATTAGAAACAGTTAAAGTAAAACTATCATGCAATTAAAATACAACTTGAGGATTAAATTAGGTTTATTAACATCCAGGCAATTTGTCAAAGTTGTTAACAAATTGCTTGTCATCCTTTGCATTAGCACCAAGACCTCTCTTGGCGAATCCGTTTGTAATTGCACACTTGTTTGCACCATTGAATAGCTGTTTATCAGCAGCGACGATAGCATCACGAGCATCAACGAATGATGGGTTGCATGGCTGGATTTTCATACCGGTTACAACGTTTTGGATGTACTGGGTGTTGCCTTTTGTGAGATCAGGTTTTCCGTTCTTTGGGTTAAGGAAGCTATTGTCAAAGCCGTTAGCAGTGATCATGTTCCACATGACTTCAAACAGCATAGAGGTCCAAACTTCACCGATAGCATGCACTTCGGGAGTAGTTGGGACATCTTGGAAAGATTTGGTGTTTGTTTTGGTGTCAGTTGAAAATGGCTGAGAGCGGACACCTTTAACCTTGTCGCCGGTAACATACTGGCCAATTGCGATGTTGTCTTGAGGAGTATTGGTAGCTTTGAGCTCAAGTGCAATGGCCATAGCATCAGACCATCCTTCACCCAAACCACCAGATTCGAGACCATTCAAACAGTTGGCAGTGGCAGCGCCGCCAGTCAATCGGCCAGAAAGACCATGCGTAAGTTCATGAAGAACGACAGCATTTTCTGAAGCACCATCCCTGTTTGGCTGTGTAGTGGTAAAGATGAACATTCTCATGACACCGTTTTGACCGTCAGGCGGGGTTTGGAAGTTGGCATTGTTGGTTCCAGATCCATCTTGAACAAGCGCAATAACAGAATCGCCACCTTTACCTTTTCCACTAGCGTTGACTTCTTGGAAGTTTCCGGCTGCTTCGGTGAAACCAAAGTTGTTGAGGATATCGTGATATCGGTTTGCCAAAAAGAATGCTCTGGTAATAGAAGCATCGACGTATTGCGGTGGTTCTTGGTTAACATCGTCAACTGGGTTATCGAATACAGCCAGGTTTTTGTTGCCCTGAGCAACATTGGCAGCAGCTTGGTTAGGAGCTTGATTAGCAGCGTTTTCAGCGGCAACAACATTATTACCCTGGGTAATATTTTTATTCCCGACCCAGCCATCAACAGAAGAGGTAAGATCTTCTGGATTGTTTTGAATATTTTGCTTGGTGGTTCTTGGATCCTTGTCGCCGATCTGATTCACCAAGAACTGGGTTGGTGGAGGAGCTGCCACCGCTTGTCGCTTGACTACACGGCCTTCGCTAGTGTAGGCAATGGATGAAGTCCAATCGGCAGCACCCAAAATCTTGCCATTTTTGTCAACCATAACGTTCAAATACATGGTTTTACCAGGAGCGACAATATCGTGCACATTAACCAAAGAGTTGGCAGTTTTGTAAACTGCATCGCGGCAAGTTACATTGCCAATAGCAAATTCGACACCCCCAAAGACTTGAGAGTTGCCATCTTGCGAGACAGTCCAGCCAGCTGGATTGGTTTTGACGCCAAGACTGCTTGCGACAGTTTTCACTGCATCGGCGCAGGAAATGCCAGCGTCACGCTTAACCGGAGCTGCTTCGCTGGTTTTGACCCAGCTGGTGCCAACAGCAATGAGATTTCCAGTATTGGACATTGTCATTTGAGCAACAGAGTTGACAATATCCAAGCCTTGGGTTTGTTTGAGCATGTAGCAGTGATATAGACCAGTTAGAGAATCGAGATGCGCAGTTTGCTGAACGATTGCGTCTTGCGAGGTTGCTTGCAGGTTTGCGGTTGCCCAATCCATGGCTTTTGCTGCTAAATCACTGGTTGAAAGCAGAGCACTCCGTTTGGTGTTTGTATTTACAAAATCGGTTTTGAAGGTATTTGGTGGGGAATACATTGCAGGGAATGAGTTCAATCGCTCTTGACTCTTGCCCTTTCTTTCGGTGAAGGCAAGAGCAAATCCAGTAATTACAGTAGCCTTGATGAACATTATGGAAATGAGAGATCTGAAACTATTTATATGTCATAATCGTTTCAGCTTGTGGGCGTAATGAATGAAGTGGGCTCGTGCAAGCTCCTGTCAAGCCCACCTGCAGAACCACTACATATCGGTAAACGCAGATATGACGATCACGTCATGCCATATTACCATATATTTGTAATTGGTCATCTTGATTCCACTTTACTTTAGAAAGTCTGAAATGCGCACTAGATTAAAATCCTGTTCGCGAAAGAAGGGCTTAAGAAAACCATCCGGGGAACTGCTCGTTTGGGCAACAGATTCATCGTCATTGCGTCAGAAGACAAGGACTTTACAGAATTTTCTTTTGTAGACATCCATTGAGACACATCTATTCAGAAAGTAGTGGTACAATTATGCAAGTATACACCTCACCTATAGCAGCAGCTTGTAAACTTACACTAGAGGCCAGATAGCGACTGAAGGATATAAACTTAAAGTGCATCAATGAGTGAGCAACCAATTAATTACATAATCCTACATAACGCAAGCTATCGCCAACTTTTTTAAATCTCCCGAATGAAGTCCAGGTGATGATCGCAGAGCTGCTGGATATGAAATCAGTATTAGAGCTCTCAAAGTCCAGTAAATACTTTTACAAGTTCCTACCACCAATTCGATTCTTGACTCTGCGGATCAACCAGAGAGCTACGATTACGACAGTGTACTGGATTGCTGAGATAACGATGAATTCCAACAAAACTCTGGGAACTAATATTATGAACAATATCTAGGTTGTTTATGTATTATACTGCAAATTATGAATATCCACACTTGTCCACAATTACCGAATTACTAGTGCACTCGAGTGCTGTGCAAAAACAAGTATTCCAAACTATACATCAAACAAAAATAAGGCTGCTGCAATTGTATGAATGTAAATAGATGGTGAGGATATAGCGATTCTGGCAAAGAATTTAAAAGAGTCGAATTTGGAGCAATTGGCTCTTAACCAAATAACCAATGCAGGTGCAGTTGCACTTTCAGCGTGCCTTCCCCAATGTAGAATCGACTCTCTGCAATTGAGTAGTAATCAAATAGGAGATCGTCATTGATGGAAATGGTCGGTAACTCACCTTTAAACTTATTTTCCGTTTGAATTGCAGTTGATTGTTTCATTTATGCCCCCATTTTCTGGTTCACAAGTGGGCAAAAAAGTCGGCAAAAAGGTATCACAAAAGAAAAGCAGAAGAGACATGCAAATAGACTCGTTCCCGCAAGAGATTCATCATGGAATTATAGAATGCCTGGATGGAGATGATCTTCTCCATTTATCCTTATCCAATCGTTACTTTTACGAATTTCTATCTTCATTTCGATTACTAGCGGCCTGTATAAAGAGGGAATACCACGAGAGTTACATGTGGCCAGTAGCGATACTCTCCAAGGAAACAATCCGCACTGGTTGCAGCATTACTGATTGTCTGCAGCAGTTGAAACTGGAGCAATTCAATTTTACTGATATCTTCATCAACACGGAAATTGGGTCAAAATTGGCAGATGTAATACCTCAATCTAAAAGTTATGATGTTGCGGTTATCAATGGAATCAAGAAGAGTCAATTTGATACAATTTTAGGTCATAGAAACCTGAAGACTATTGCATTTGATGCAGGAAATCCAATGATACCTCTGTTTATACCAATACTAGAGAATATCAGGAATTTAGCAGCACTAAGATTGTCGGGATTGGATGAATCAAATTTCATTCAGTTGGTAAAGCATCTGCCAGATTCAAACATCTGCAAACTAGCAATAATGGAGGTGGATAGCAAATTCAACACTAGATGCCATAGCTCGCTTTTTTCCGTGCTGCATTTGACGAAATTAACGAAATTGTCAATGTGTGAATGTCGTTTGAACGACGAATCGGCTGTTAAACTTGCCAAAGCTCTTCCAAATACCAAACTAAATACCTTGGAATTGAATTGCAACCAAATCACTGACGTTGGTGTAATTGTGATATCAAAAGTATTGCGATACACACAACTTTGTACTCTCGAACTTTTGCTAAATGGAATTACTATCACTGGGTTTACAGCACTTGCCGCTTCATTCCCGCATTCAAAATTGACTGCTTTCGATGTAAGCAAGAATCCAGTAAAGAAATGCGAAATCGAATATCACGTTTTAACAAACCTTGCAAATTCAAACATTGAATATGTCTGGATTACCCAAAATGAAGAAAGATTTTATGTTCTTCTGATTGAAAATATTAGCAAATCAAATCTCAAAAGTATTACTTTAAGGATACCATACAAATTTTTGAAAGGGTTTTTGATTGCTGCCCAGTCATCAAAACTAGAGGAAATGAATATTCAAGGATACGGAGGTTTGTTTAGCGATGAATCGGCGGTGGCATTGGCAAAGCATATTGACAAATTGCCTGTAAAAAGAATCGTCTTTAATGGAAGCGTTATCGGACCACATGGACTGGCCTCAATTTTGCGCAATCTTACAAAGACTTCAAAGCTGAAACATTTGGAATTATCTTCAAGCCTAGTAAAAATAGACAAATTCAGAAATATTGGGGAACTGTTGACAGATACCAGTTTGAGATCGTTGAAAATTACAAATGCTGAATGGAACGATAGCACCTTGGAATCTCTTGTCCAGGGTGTGAATGGATCTCTGCTGCGACACTTGGATTTATCGTACAACAATTTCACGCCTTCTGCCATCTTGGAGTTTGTATCAAGAGTAAGAAAATCCAAACTATTCAAGCTGGAATTCAAGAATATTATTCGTGATAACCAGTTGCGCAAAAGGACAATGCTTCAAATTTTAGATCTGGTCGACGGAAACTATAACTTGAATGTGTTGATTTAATAAAAGATTGCATTTCCTGCCAGTGCCGTTGAAATGATGGTTAAGCTTATATGTGGTGTCCAGTGAGTCATTAGCCGGAACAGGACTAGAACTTTTTTGGCTAAAAATCAGAATGCCGCGAATACCTGTAGAGCTACTGCATGAAGTAGTGGAATATATGGATACTGGATCACTACTGAACCTCTCACTTACAAGCAAATTTTATTTTAGATATCTGGCAATCTTTGGACGGATAGCGAATGCAATCAACCCATCACATTTAAATCAAATATGGCCGTCACTGGAGCTATCTTCAAAGACACTAAAACAAAGTTATTTATCTAATCTGGAAAAAATGGTTGAAATCATCTCTAATTGCCCATTTAAATTTCCTCAGATTTCCATTACCAGTTTGATTTTTAAAGCTTTGGACAAGCATTTGCCTCCATCGCATGAATTGAAACTCATTATTGGAAATGATTCAAAGGCGGAAGAATTAGGCACTGCTCATTCACAAAACAACTTGACAATTGTCGAATTCACAGCAGTAAATTTACAAAATTTCAATTTCATGCTGGGTTGCCAAAACATACGATCATTGTCATTTACCGCTTGCTTCACATTCAACTTTGATCTTCTGGTAGACAAACTAATCAACAGCTCAGTCGAAGAATTAAACTTTGAACGGAATTTTGATTTCAACAGCGATGGAATCGACAAGGTCCTTTCTGTACTTGGAGAAACTAAATTAAAACGACTGTCAATGAAAAACTTTTTTATTGGATCAGAATCTATTCATGTGCTCACGCAATCTTTACCATCTTCGAAACTAGAGTATTTGGATTTGGGAGAAAATTCAATTACAGACGATGATACAGTTGAAATTTCCAGAATATTGCCGTTAACAGAATTGAAGGTGCTGAAACTGGACAGGAATAATATTAGTAAAGTAGGATATGAAGCGCTTACCAAAGGACTCGTTAATTCTAAAATTACAATCTTGCATATTTATGATAACGAAATTGAGACTTTTGATTTGGAATATTTCATGGCGGAGAACTTGGCAGATACCCAAATTGAAGAAGTTACTGTTTCCACGTTTGATGAACGATTGTATCATTCATTGACAGAAAACATCAGCAGGTCCAATGTAAAGACGTTGAATTTGTCCATTCCAGCTTGTTTTTTGCAGCCGGTTTTGAAGTCTGCTCGTTATTCAACTCTCCAAACATTGGTAATCAGCGGAAGAGATATCGAATTTGGAGACGCATCTGTTACTATATTATCGCAATATTTAAAGGATTTACCTATAAAAGAACTTGCACTCAAAACCTGCTACGTTGGCAGCAGTGGAATACGGGCATTGTTCAAGAATCTAGAGCAAAGCAAGGTAGAGCGTCTAGTAACTTCTGCCTTACCGGAGAGTGTGGACGAATTTGAAAATATAGGTGAATATTTAGCAAATTGCAATTTAAGACATTTAGGAATCTCCTCTAGCACATGGACGGATGGAATACTGGAAAAAATAGCTGCAGGAGTCAACAAGTCAAAACTGCAAAGTATAGATTTATCAAGCAATTCGTTTATTACATATGACGGCATTCTACAGTTTGTTTCCGATACCAAAGAATCGAATTTGGTTTCCATAGATCTTACGTTTATTGTTGCCGACTACAATTTACGAAAGAAACTTGGCAAGGAGATCCATTCTATTCGAGAAGACGGAAGACTGCGCGTTTATCTTTAACTGCTACCAAATAAACATGTGTCTGTGTGATTATCCCCAGAGGGAATTATTCGTTTCCTAGCCAGAGTCAAGGGTCCAGACTTTTCCTATATAGTTTCAAAGATTTCAAATGAACACAGTGCCTGAAAGCAGCGAGACAGCTGTTGAAAGGATCCGATTTGGCTGTTATCATGGAATTATTAGCATGCTAATACAAATCCTTGCAATTATTCACAAATTCCATTTTAACTTTTTCAATCTCCAAAACTAACACCTTTCAAATGCTCACCACACTACCCAGAGAAATTCATTATCTAATAATTGACTATCTGCAAGGAATAGACATCCTGTACCTATCGCTAGCCAACATCTACTTTTACAATTTCCTAAATCCGTTCCGAATTTTAGCTTTAAAAACATCAAATGTTCACTTGATTTGGCCGACACTTGCGCTTGGTCAACGAGTTGTGAAAAAAGAAACGGCAGGATTCTTAAAATCAATCACGGATTGGGAATTTCACTTTAACGAAATTGTTATTGATGCGACACAGTTAAGTATAGTGAAATCCTACTTGCCGCCAACTAGATTGCTTCATGTTAAAATAGACAGCAATACAACGGTAGAAGAGTTGGATATCATCAGAGACTGCAATATTACACATCTATCTATTTTGAATCGAATTAGTGATAAGAGAGTGGTTCAGGAGTTGCTTGAATGCAGATGGAAGAATTTAAAGGTACTGGAGTTTTGTGATTATGGATTAATTGACTGGAAAAGGTTCAGTGAACGATTCAGGGCATTTTCAGTGGAAAGGTTAACTGTGCGTACGACATTCAATGTGGAAACGATCAGTTACTTTTCTATTGCGAGTTGCAAGACATTTATTTCCAATTTGAATCTTTCAGGATGCCAACTAAATGACCAGATAGTATCAATATTGTCTGATTACCTTCCCGAATTCAAGGTTCTAGATCGCTTGTACATGGAAGTCAATGAAATATCAAATGATGGAGCTGTGTCTATTGCAAAAAGGTTACCTGGCAGTTCAGTTACCTGTCTGTTTCTCCGAAACAACAAAATTGGCTTTAAAGGTCTAGAGGCTATTTCAAAATCACTGCCCAAATCTAAACTCAAAGTTCTTGGGATCGACAACAATTCATTCGCCAACGACGATTACTATATCTTATTTGATCATATCCCAAACTCACCGCTGGAGCAATGTGCATTGTATATAAGCGAAGACCGGACATTAAAGTCGATTGCAGAGAACATTAGTTTGTCAAATATCAAAACAATCAAGTTTAATCTTGACAGCGTATATTTGGAACAGTTTTTAGTATCTGCAACAAAATCAAAGTTAACTTCACTGATTTTGTATGGAAAATACAATGCAAATAGCGAATGTATCCTTTCCAAGTTTATCAATCAGCTGCCAGTTCAGCATTTATACCTGTCGGAGATCAAAATGTCCAAAGCTTCAATTGAAAAGATTTTCAGCAGATTAGCTTTTACTTCCTCCATCACACATTTGTCGCTTTTGGGGTGGATGGATGATGATGGATTCAAAGCTATGGTGAATCACTTGCCGCATACCAATATAAGAGGGTTGTTTGTCCAAAGCACAATAACCGACCATTCACTCTTATCACTGGCAAAGATCGTATCTCAAACCCAGTTGCGAGAACTGCACATAATGTTTGGTAATATCACTGGCGAAGCAATCAAAAAGTTTGTTGAACAAGTGAAAAGCTCTCTGTTGCGGAAAGTTGATTTTCGTGGAATTTCCGTTGAAAAGAGAGTCGCAAAAGAGATTAAACGCATTGGCCCAGACTGGATGCAAATAAATCTTGAATAAATGCATCCCTTATTTGAATTTGGGTCTGGTTCTTTGCAACAGCTTGCTTTTAGAGATATATTTCAGAGTAATGAAAGAAAGAAAAAGGAAATGGCGCTTGGCCGTGTTAATGAGATCCTAGATGGCAATTACAGACTGTTTGTCACCTTCTAGTTACAGTCATGCTTGCGACTGCTGTTCGGGACACAGGAACGTCCAATATAACTGTAGCAATGATAATGATGCTTTTATTATGCTTTTCTTTTAAACACCTGAACTACATCAGAATCCTCAATGGTGTGATTCAGTCCCACCCTTTGCGGAACGTGCTTTGCAGAAGTTCCCCATACCAACGCAAACTTGAATTCATCAACCAAACTCTTATGGATACCTTTACATACTTGTTCTACTGTGACTCCTCTCTTTAGAATTAGCCCGCCATCAAAGTCTGGATATTCCCCCCTCTTTTTCGTATACACTCTAATCAGATCCAAGTGATGCCACAGTTGATGAATAAGGTAATCCAAATTAATATCTGCCTCGCAAGAGACTACAACCGTATTGTCCTGTCTTGCCAATCTATCAACTTCTTCAATTGAAATCTGATCTATCTTGTTGTAGCAATAAATGCACTTTATATACTTTCTATTTCCCAATACCACATCAATAAATTGATCAACAGTTGCGTCTTCTCTAATTAACACTTCCGCATTATGAATTTTGTAATCGTGCAAAATACTGTAAACAATTTTTTGGTTCAAATGGGTTAATGGACAGGTAGCATTGAAGAAAATGCCTCCTCCCTTCTTTACTTTAAAGTAGATATTTGGTCTTCTGGTGTTGATTCTAATTCCCACTGCTTCCAATTCCAATTCAAGCAGTTCTCGTTGTTTAGGTCCTTTTGTTGCATCCAGCATCATCTACAGTCAACTTTATGTACCAAAATCAAGTCTGCAGTCTGAGCAACAGCAATTACTTGTCTGCCTCTACCAACACCCTGCGCTGCCCCTTCAATGATACCTAGTTACAACAAAAGTACCTGGTAAATCCAGCAGCTGAATTTGGGCTCCATTGTACTGAATTTTACCGGGAATGCAAGTCAGAGTGGTGAACTCGTATCCAGCAACTTCAGACTTTGTTTGAGTGCATTTGGAAAGTAGAGTTGATTTACCTACACTAGGAAATCCAACCATTGCTACTCTGGCATCACCTGATCGAACTACATCGAATCCTTGGCCTTTTGGTCCTGCTTTTCCAGTTGGTTCCAGAAGCATGGTTCGGTATTTTGCCAGTTTTGCTTTAAGCAGACCCAAATGGTATTCGGTTGCCTTGTTTTTTTGTGTACGACCGATTTCCCTTTCAATATCTGCTATCTTTTCCAAGATTCCCATTTCAAGATTTAAAAAAAATTGCAAACTTCAAATACGTGATTCTATTTTATTACTGAATTTCCCCATATTTACTCTTTGCAATTTGTCTGATGGCAGCAGCGTTTGAAGACCCAGAAGATTCCACTAGTTTGGTGAATTCAGAGTCCTCATCTTGCAACAGGATGTGAGGAGCATCATATTCCGACAACCTCCCTTGATCAAGAACTAGAACCCGATCAAAATCTGCAATAGTGTTTAGTCTATGTGCGATACTAATGATCGTGGTATCTCGAAGCGACTTTCTGAGGACACTCTGGAGCAATTTGTCTGCTTCTCCGTCAATCGAAGAACTGGCCTCGTCTAGAATCAACAGCTTAGGTTTCTTCACCAGTGCTCTCGCTAGACACAGCAATTGTCCTTGGCCAGCAGATAGATTATTTCCCTTCCCGGTTAATTCGTGGTCCAGCTTATCGGGAAGTTGGGATACAAATTCCTTCATTCCAACCATGTCTAACGCTCCCCACAATTCTTCGTCCCCAAACGATGAATCGAGACAAAGATTGTATCTGATTGTCCCGGGGAATATATTTGCTTCTTGTGCAATGATATGTAGGTTTCTTCGCAGTGCATCCAACCCCATTTCTGCAATGTCTGCATTAACCAAAATTACCTCTTTCATCAATAATGATACTGCCGCTCTTGGGTTCGAGAATTCTAAAGAAAGCTAGGGCAAGAGTCGATTTCCCTGACCCTGTTCTCCCAACAATCCCCACCTTTTCTCTGGCTTTGATCGAAATCGATAGATTTTTGATTACATCGGTGTTTAGTTTGCTGTGGTATGCCATAGTCAAGTTTTTGATATCTACCGTCCCATTTGAAGGCCAGGTCTTTTCCTGAGGATCCTTTGGCAATTCTCTTGGCCCTTCTTGCGGAGTTTCTTTCATGTACTCGACAACTCTTTCAAACGAATTCATCTATGTCAAACACTCGGTTACATATGATTTCCAAAATGCCATGTATAGAATGAGATCCATCAGCAGTAAAGTACAGCTTTCTGATTGAGTTAGCGCCAAACCAACTAAAGCGCTGAAATAAGTTGAGCGCTCATTCTTTAGCAGTGCAGCGGATATGATCCCAATTGATATAACAGAATTTATCATGGCTACTCTGAACTTGTACCACAATTGGTTGTATTGAATCATCGCAACCCATCTGCTGAATTTACCAAAGAAATTGTAGAATCGCTGTTCAAACAAGCTGGATCCAGCATCAAAGAAAGTTATAGTTCCAAGACCGGTAAATGTCTCTGCTTTAATTGCATTCCCCGATGCTTGATAGAGCGCAAAGTATCTTCGAAAGTCTAACGTTGCTTTGTCATATATGTCTCGAATGTGCCAAATAATCGAGTAAGCAAACAACAATAAAACTATATCAAACGAGAGATACCTACTAGTATTGGACTAGCGAAACACACTAGTATGTTTTTGCCTACAAACGAGAGACCTATAACAATAGAGTTGTACATGGATATAAATAACTCATGGTCTAACGCAAACAGATCAAGTGTAAATCGATTCAAGATTCTACCAGAGGGATTTTCGTCAAAAAAGTATTGCGGAGCGTTGAAAATAGATTTGAGACTCTGAGCATAAAAATACTTGTAATTATCTAGGCCGCCGAAATACCATCCGATATTTAATAGATCTAAATTAATTGAAAAATACAGAAAACAATCAATCGTGCTGCTGTACTGATAAGTAGCAGTTCTATATAGTAAGTGTTTCTGGAAGAATCATTTGCCCAGGCTGTGATTACAATTAACCCAATAAACTCAACGGCAAAGTTGAGCACATATCCAATCGCAATCATTGGGAACCACAGAGGGCTCTTGAT
This sequence comes from Terramyces sp. JEL0728, assembly GCA_027603945.1. Lineage (NCBI taxonomy): Eukaryota > Fungi > Chytridiomycota > Chytridiomycetes > Rhizophydiales > Terramycetaceae > Terramyces > Terramyces sp. JEL0728. The sequence continues at coordinate 39,509 of JADIIU010000077.1, forward strand.
ACCTCTGAATATCATCTTGTACAGGGAAAATGGAATGTTATCCTAATGTAAGTTTTAGATGCACATTTTGTTTCTTTTCGGGCTGGACAAACTCTGGTATTTTTGTAATTTCTTTGTTTAATGGTCTGCTCAATTCTTCAAGTTCATTTACATACGCAATATCATCTTGTTCTGACTCGACAGAAAAGTTTGCCATCATTCCTTTGAATACTCCGTTTTCAGTATCCATCAGTTCTTCAAACGTTCCATTTTCAATCACTTTTCCTTGATCCAGTACCAAGATCTGGTCCATTTGCTGCATATACTGCAGTTGGTGTGTGGCTAGAAGGACAGTCTTTCCAGCAAGTTCTCTTTTGATTGCTCTCTCGAACACTTGCTTTCCAACATACGCATCTAGGGCTGCGAGAGGATCATCCAAGAGATAGATATCAGCGTTTGCATACAAACAACGAGCAAGTGCTACTCGCGCTTTTTGGCCGCCAGACAAGTTGATCCCACTCTCACCGAGCTTTGAATGAATGCCGTCTTCAAGCAAATTCAAGTCTTTGACTAAACCACACGCCTTTACAATTTTTTCCAGATTTCCGTAATCCAAATCTTTTCCAAAAGTAATATTCGTTTTGATATCGTCTGAAATAATCCACGGTTCTTGGGTATAGTATGCAATGTCCCCGTTAATGATCACCTATTCTTAGTTTGACTTACTTTTCCAATTGGCTTCAAACCAGACGTCAACCCTGCAAACAAAGTGCTCTTTCCTGCACCAACAGCGCCAACTACTCCTACCAAACTGCCTTTCTTGATGGTCAGCATCAAGTCCTTTAATTCAAAGGTGTCTGTATTTTCCTTTAGAGTAAATTCTTCCTGTTTCTTTTTTGTAATGTGTCGTTTTTGTTCAAGTTGGTAATCGTGCAATTTCTTGATGTACTTGGAGTCGTACCATTTCCAATCGACCTTTTTCAGCTGAATCGCAACATCCGCGTCTTTGCTTGTTTGACTGAATGACTGATGTTCCTCTGCCCATAGGAAATTAGACATTAACTGATAACCTTCATAAGTTCCAAGGAATTGTGAAGAAATATCCTTCAGCGTCTGAATCTGTGCTGCAATCCCATCGAGGTAAAGAAAGGTCGGGAATACAACAGTTGGAGTCAATTCATTGCCTAATAAAGTATAGATAACAAAGGTAAAACAACAGAGAACCGTGCTAAGGGCTTGGATAAGGGATAATTTGATTCTGGTAATCAAATAAGTTTTAGTACGAATAACTGCGTGGTCGTTAATATTTCTCATTACTCTCTTTGAAAAATATTGTTCGATGTTTGAGAATTTAATATTCTTGATATCTGCAATTAAATATATCTTACTCTTGAAACATTCGCCCAATAAGTTTGCCCTTTTATCTGCCAGAATGTTCACGCCGGTATCCACACTTACTCCTTTCACTTGCAACCAGCCAATCGGAATCAGGAGAATAAAGAACAGAATGATTGGGTAAATTGCTGCAACACCAATTAAATTCTCCAGAAAGATCAAATTCAGCATGATTAGCAATATCGGGTATAGGGAATTTTTCACAATGGTTAATCCCGCGTATACTCTATCAACATCGCGGTCATAGAGGTTCATAATATTCCCGGCTTCGTACTTCTGAAATTAGAACTGCTTACCAGTCTACTGAATGGACTTAACTTTAATGTTTTCTTGTATATCAAGGCACACATGGCTGCCCAGTATCTGTTTTCCAACTTTTGGTCAAGTGAAGCCGTGATGGACTCTAAAACCGGTTTGATGAGCGAAATCACAATCAAAACGGCAAGTGAGTATCCAACATTGTTCAGCCATAGCGGGTCAGTGCTAGATGGATCCAGATAACTTAGAAACTCGATTAAATCTCACATACCTGTGCAATTAAAAGAGGTTTAACGGCACCCATAACCAAGGTGACTAGCTGGAGCGTTGTCATCAGCAAACTGCGATTAATCTATATTTACATTTGGTGTTTGAACATATGGAACAAGTACACATACAATTTCGGCGGTTCTGCACTCCCCCGCTGGTACCTTTCAAGATGGTCCATTAATGGCTGCAGAAATACTTGGACTTCTTTTATATTTTCAGGAAACTCTATATCCAGCTGTATCAGTGAAATTTACATCATCCTTGAGTGTTCCAGCTCCCACTCTTTTCATTATCGGAGTCATCCATGCATTGGTGATGAGACTGAGGAAATCTGTGGGGATTTTCTTCATTCAAGAATTTCGTTTGTACCACTTTTGCCTTTTTAGTGAGCTCCCGTATTTGGACACAACCACATGGAGACTTATGCAAGTGACTGACCAAGTGATTCGCAGGATATTAAGTGCGAGTGATGGTTATTGCAGTGTGAAATTTCGTCAACGATCCATGAGATGCCAAGAGCACTTTTGCCCGATTTTGGGGTCTTTGTGTAATAGCTCCGCCCAAAAAGGAAAGATCATAGCATAGGAATAATTCAGTTTGTTCAAGATTGATGAACAATGGAATTTCCCATGATTATGCCGAGTGCGAGGTGAAGCGTAAATGGATATTCTTCCTTAATGTATTGATGAGTGGTATGCAAAGTAAACACTTGGATATCGAGTGCTTGAACTAAGGATAAGCATTTTTACAGTAGGAGTATTTATTAAAAGTAAAATGGATTTACACCTGAAATTACAGTAGTCTCGAGCACCTTTGCATCCATCTGATACCCAGATTTCATTCCAACCGCGTACGCATAGTTGAAATTTATAATCGCAACCGTTTCAGAAACAACTGTTAATTCCACCAGTTTATAAGGGTAGATTTCTTGAAGACTTGATATTGGATCAGTGTAGAATACTTGGTACGTGTCGTCAAATTGATCAATTCGGAATACTTCGTCGTTTCCTAAAATGTTGACTTTAAGCGTCATTTCAGGGGTAATCTCCCCAACGTGAACAAGATCTTTGTTGTATGGGAGCAGCAGATTTGTCGGTCCAGCGGCAACATTGGTATATGGTGTTCTAGTGGTATTAAACAGCCCAAAAATAGAGCCTTGGAAAACTTTTATGGTAACTGTTTCGTCGATTCCAAACGAATATTGCTCATTCAGCCGCTCACTCTTTCTTCCGTTCAGCTGTACATATTTGTCTCTGCCAACACCTTCCGATATGACCATACCCAGCAAATTTGCTCTTGCTGTAATAGATTCATTTGGGAAATAGATACAATCCGCATTAAACCAATATTCTCCTTTCTCCAGTGTATTCAGATCTACACGGAAGGATAGGGCCAGCAAACTACAGGGATCACTATAGATACCAACTAATGTTGCTTTCCACTGCATGAATTCATCAAATGCCTGTTTTTTCGCAACGTGTATTTTGTCTGATATCTCCTTTGTAGCTGAAATAAAAGTGGTACCATCAAAAGCTTGTTGTCGAGCATATCTGGACATTAAGTTGTGATTTGAGGCAGTAATTTCGTTATCTACATGATTAGCATTGTATTCTCCAGGCGGCCGTGCATCCAGCTCAATATGCAAACGCTTGCTTGATGGGTTTGGGTAATAATCCAATTTTCTTTTGAATGGGGTTGGAGGTTTGTTGTTTCTACTATCAAGATTTGATATTTTGGAGTAATATGTGCTGGGTGAGACTTTCCAATTGGCATCGCAGCTCCATCTGTTTTCACGGATTTCATTAAACGCACTTGAATCACTTGAAGTGTACGAAAATACGCACGAATCAATAGAAATAGTATCGTCAAGGTAATCACCATTTCTACAGCGAATGCTCTGACTTGCACCTTCGCCTGTAAATTGCAAGGGTGGAATTTCAAAGTATGTATCGTCATCGCTGTGCGAGTCAGAAAACGTCCGGGATTTGGTATCTTTTACAACATCCAGCGCAGTACTGGGTAAATTTTGACGAGGTGGATATGTGTGTGTATCAAAGTGTGAAGAATTCAGGCGTAGGAATGCACTTTCATCGCTGGATGTAACCGAATCTGTTTGGGAATTAATCGAGAATGTATCCTGAATAAAATAGCCTTGGGGTGTAGTTTGTATTGACAGAGATGGATCTCTATCATTTTCTGATCCGTTGACTGAGGATCCTTCTACTAGCCTTGGAACGTAACTGTTTAAAGTTATCTCCATTGCATTCGATTCACTGGCCACCGTTGTGTTGTCGGAGCTGTGATCTGCGCTCAGTGTGCCGCCATCCAAAATAAAGTCCATAAGCTGGGTTTGCAGAAAAGTGGGAATTAAATCGTTTTCTGTTTTAAGCCACATCAGGTCGAGGTGGTACAAAACGCAACTTGAAGAAAGCAACGCATGATTGCATCCGTGTAGGTCCGGGTACCTTTTGGTTTCTGGAAAAACAAAAGAAAAAGGATTTACCAGTGAATGATATCAAATGAAAGTGCTTCTGTTTCCGGTCCGGCGTTCATTGCGAATTTGATTTGCACTTTTACCTGCAGTTGCTGTTTTCTTCACTTGCAATGTGGCACCTTGGCAACGGGTTAAATGGGATTCAAAGACAGTTTTTTTCTCCAATATGAACATTATTAAACTGGTTGGGTTAATCGCAGCAACCGCATTCGCACTAGCAGTTCCAAAGTCAGATAAAGTTACCCCTGTTAAATTGCCTGGTGGTGGAGCGACCGTTGGCGTTGGATATACTGATAGTAAACTGCTGTCCGATGATGGACAGACTGGCGATTTGACTCCTGTTGAATGGCCAGGTGGTGGTGCAACAGTCGGAGTAGGTAAATAAGATAGAGACGATACCATCATTCATGTTAAATAAAATTGTGTACTGGATATACTTTAGAGATTTCCTTATAATAGCAATAGTTGAAGCATGGTTTCCATTTCACAGTCGGATGTAGTTGGGGCATCATCCCGAGAACGAGATGTGTAAGCAACACTAGGCGTATGAAAGTAAAAGCAAGTAAATTGAAATACACAGTATATTATATATAAAAGTCCAACTGATTTGTACAAGTAATGGTTCCTATTTACCAGGAGTTCCTTCTCCTCCTCCAATACCATTCACTTTGGTTGGGCCAACTTTATCTCTCGATTGTAAAGGTGCAGCTGATGCGAGCACTACTAGTAGCCCTACAATGCTGAAAACATTCATTTGATTGAAAGAAGTGCGAACCCGTGAGATTTCCTTTGAAGAATCTGCGCTCAGCCACACATGAGAATGGAAATTGCACGGGACAGCAAAGTATAGACCAAAATCGTAATAAAAACTGATTCTAAATAAAATATTCAATGTCCTTCACTGACGGAACATTGCCGCTGCATTTGATAACAGCTTGACGCACCCTGACCAATACTCTATTGACCAAATGTGTGGCTGAATTGGAAAAAGTGTCCAATAATTCTTGCCATTTCGCTGCAGAGATAAAATGGACTTTACTGAAATATGCACCTCGGCAGCAGGTTTGCCAATGTTGGCGGTTGATTTGGACCACAACTCTGAAAACAAAGCAGCCAAACCTGATCGAAAAATAAATGCAATAGTTATACGGAACACCTTTGTTCCAAGTCTAGAAGAATCAGCAGCCAACTGTTTGGAATATGATTGCGAAAACAACAGTCAGCATGCCGAATCAGTTTCCACTTCAGAAACAACTCTGTCAATACCAATTACAACAGAATATTTTATGCAGGATACATCCAATTACTCAGATGAAGACTGTCCTTCTCAAAATTTAACTGTTGGAAAAGACGAATACCTCGACGATACAATCTCAATAGCTTCTTGTACATTCTCCACCACTTCCAGTGATTCAGAGGCATATCATGAACTCTGCGAAATCAAATATAGACCCGACCACCCTGTTCCTAAAGTTAGAATAATATCACATCCGACACCAACCCGGAGCAAACGAAAAATCAAAGATACTGTATTGGTTAGTTCAAAACGGCATAATTATGAAACGGATTCGGATGATGGAGTGACAATTGAACCAATTGATTTGAAGAACAATATCCCCTTCCCAATGGTGCAAAGATTCCTTGACAATGCAAATAGATTTGAAATCCCAGTGGATGATTCACCTTGCGCTACACAGCAAACTAATTCCAATGTGTCGTCTCTGATTGCTACAGAGAAAATCAAAGCCAAAATGGATTTCCTCAAATGGAAAGGCACCGTGGTAGATTTTTACAGTGCTCCATTCACATTGCTATCCCTAAATGTTGTTGTAAATCTTTCCACTTTGGACAAAGGAGAATATTGGTTCAGTGCTGACCATATTTATTTCCCTAACGAAGCAGAGAAACTTGATGTAGATAAGTCACAATTAATAGGTTTAATTTTTTCAGAAGGTATAGATAGAGACAAGTACTTAGTGATGAATGGAAAAGGAAGGGAGCTTTTGCGGGACAATTATTCGTATATTGTGAACGAAACAGTTAGTTTGAGGGTATTCAACGGGAAAATGTTTGGCATATATGATATTGCGAAATCGCCTTACACGAATGTTGCTTCTGGTCCTGAAGATCTGATACTTCCGTACAGCGAGGATTTCATTTTCATTGGTGAAATCACAAATGAAATGACTTTTAAAGTCAAGATCTTGGGGGATGATCATGAATTTCCAATCGACCACTTTGGCGACACATATCAAGTTTTCTTTGTGGACCAGATCTCCAAAAGACAGAAATGCTTTCCTTACAAAGCCGTCCATCTCAATGTAATTACTGAAACAGTTGCGCTTATTAATTTCAACTATTCATTTGCTATTGGGTTGAAAGACGGGTCGCGAATGGACGCTAAAATCCTGCAAAAAGATATCATTGCTGGTATTAATCCAGTCTACTTTTAATAAATACTTGTATCAATATTACTTTGCTAGATCAATAGTTTAATTTTCATAAAGTACCATGTACATGAATAAGTTTCAAGAGATTAGTTATGAAATATCATGGTTGTACTGGGACATAACTTGATTATATTTCGGAAGGGTTTGTCCACAGAGTTCGTCATGTCGGCAACATTGGATTCATTTACTGCAAACTACAAGCCAAGGAATCCAAAACAGAAACAAATACAATGTAAATGTGCTAAATAACAGTATTTATTATTTATTTCTTGGAAACTCCACGGACCTTCTTTGGTCTCAATGGCTTTGGTTCTCCTTGAGATTGAATGATTCTAGAAACTCTAGCAAGGGCAGCATCAACCAAGTCTGGTCTGTATTTTCCAAGGATGCTCTTGACAGATTTAGCAACTTGTCTAACGTTTCCTTTCAAAGTAATGTTTACGTTTGCAGATTGAACTTTTGATCCTGCATTTTGCTTCTTGAGGGTCAAAACTACTCCTTTTTCAGCTGGGGTAATGGTAGCAGACTAGAATTAATCTTAATGTACTCTTGGAGAGAATCCGGATAATTTGAGGGATTGCTTGTTGAGCAAGTTTCCTGCTTCCTTTGAAAGTTGAATTCCATTACGTTTGACGAGGGAGGAAGTATTTGCACGGTTCAAGAGCCAAGTAAGATCAGAGGACATTTTTAAAAAGCAAACCATCCTTACTCAGTTTCTCGTTTTTACAATTTTTTTTTCCGGTCAAAATCGGCCAATCAAGTTGCGAGAAAATATTAGTACAGTCAAAGGTACTTGGAGTCCAAAAGATAGTTAAAGGCTAGGCGTCATGTGAAATAATACGTTGACATACCAGATGGCCAACATTAGACTGGCAAAGATTATTGAAAGAGAGCTTTGAACTATTCAGTATGGGGATAAATTGCCTCAAGATTGGCTTAACAGACAATTCTAGTCATTGCCAATTTGAATTAGCAAAATCCAAGATTGTAATGCCCAGAACAGCGACTACTCTAGAATCGAGATTCCTTTCTCGGTTGATCCTTAGACCCTTCTTGTCCAACACCGTCTTCCAGCAATGCCGCTTCACATATAATTGAATCGGTGACTAATTCACACGTTATCTATAAATTTTGTCCAATGCAGAATTTTTTTCAAAAAAAATATAAACTTTGAAATGACCAGCAAACATGATTTCTGGGTTAATTTTGGAGCCGGAGGAGCAGCAGGTCTAAGTAGCTAATATTAACATAGTTGGTGCAACAATAACGTGTCCGCTGGAAGTAGTCAAGACAAGACTACAGTCATCCCTCTACAGATCACAAGAAGTAGTGTTACAATCAAGAAATCCAATTCGAATAGCTGGCCATCATATGGTTGGCGTAGTTGGAATATTACATAATATTTATAAAACTGAAGGAATAACTGCATTGTGGAAAGGGTTGGGACCAAATTTAGTTGGAGTTGTTCCAGCTAGAGCAGTGTATTTCTCTGTCTACAACAAAGGCAAAGCAGTCTATAGTAATTGGCACGGAGAAGAAAACTCTAAAGTGCACATGATTTCAGCACTTACAGCCGGCTTCGCAACAGCTTCTTTTTCAAATCCTATTTGGCTGATTAAAACCAGAATGCAATTACAGTCAGAACATGTACTTAAAACTGGACTGGTGCAGTACAAGAACTCTATAGATTGCGCAATCAAAGTATTTAAACAAGAAGGAGTGATTGGGTTCTATAGAGGGTTTTCAGCTTCAATGCTTGGACTAGGAGAATCTACATTTCAATTTGTCATGTATGAATATTTTAAAAAGAATATCTTGGAAATTAAACAGCAATCCAATTCCGATTCTACTCTAAGTAATTTCTGTTTAATGTAGATGTTGTCGAGACAACTGTTGCTTCAGCCTCGTCAAAGTTTATAGCTGCAGTTACAACGTACCCACATGAAGTTATCCGAACTAGATTACGACAGACACCCCAGAATGGAGTTCGCAAGTATACTGGTTTGGTGCAATGTGCTAAATTAATTTACAGAGAAGAAGGTATGATTGCTTTGTATGGCGGAATGGCAGCACATTTGATGAGAGTTGTTCCAAACGCTGCAATTTTATTTGTTTCTTATGAGCTTATAATGTCATTTATAAAGTAATATAATCCATTCATTTACCTGCCCTAGTTAGTGGCAATCTGCAATGAAAATGATATGCGACAAAGAAACAAACCTTTATTGATTTTGATTGTCGGTACTCGCCGCTTTCAAGTATTGGTAATCAACTCGACAGTTCAGCAAACCATTTCCAACAGTATCATTCAGCTTTCTCTTCAAACAATGAAAACTAACCGCGTTTCTCCAGTGAGCTGGATTGACACACAAAGTATGCACCTGTGAATTTTTGATTGCACAAACAAAGTACAAAAGGCCTTCAACTGTAACTAGCTGATTCTCCAACGCAATACTGATTCGTTTCAATGTTGAATTCAGTATACCTGGAATGAGGTTCAAGAGTGCGATATCCATCATCCGAGATCGATTGAACGACAGCGCAACCAAATTTGTATTGGGCAAACTAGTGGAAATATCGCGGCATAAATCTGCAGGCAAGTGAATTCCATTCAAGGTCAATTCTTTCAAAGATGAAGATTTAGTCAAAGCTCGAAATATTGCCAATACACTCTCCTCGTCGATTTTCGAATCGGACAAGGAAAGTTTTTGTACTGGTATACTGCTGATGTATCTTGACAGTATCATTGCGCTAAAATTAGCTCCACTTCCGACAATTTCCATTTCTTTGATATTTGAGGTGTTCAGTGAGCGTAATATCTTTTCTGAATAAACAAAACAGGAATCGTATTTGATGGATGAAATGCTTGAAGTTGGCAGATTCTTTGCCAATGCCATTTCACTTTTCTCGCCTATTCCTTTGATTAACAACCGTTGGATCTTTGTCAAGCTGATTTTTTCGTACAGCAAATACATGTCATCAGGCTGAAAGTTGTTGTGCGTAAAGTCGATTTGTTGAATATTGCTCTTTGGAAGGGCTGCAGCAAATAATCTTAGTGATTTAGCAGTCAAATTGTTGAAGGAAAGATTCAGGTCTTTTAAATTGGATTGAGCGAGCACTTTGGCAAGTGCAGTTGCTGCGTTGTCTGAAATCCCATTCCCCTGCAAATTCAATGTCTCAACCTGACAGTACGGAAGGATTATTGCAAGTTGATTGACAGCCAAGTCATGGGCCATTCCATTCAAACACAACCGCTCAATATTGGTTTGTGGTAAAATTGCAAATAGCATTGACCAATCGTTGGTATTCGGGTAGTCCTTTAATACCAGTTCAGTAATTCTAGTATTTGGCAGCCCTTTGCAAAATAGATTCCAGTTCAAATTAACGCTTTCTAGTTCCAATGCTTTTAGATTCTTCATATTTTGCATGGATTGAATGTTTTCGTCATTGATGGATACGCCAGTGAAAGATAAGCGTGTTACTTTGCTGAAGGAGAATAAGGTGGAGTTTTCCCTCGTGGTCTCTCTGTAATTTGGAACGTAATGATTCATTCGTTCTGCATGAATTGGATCTTCAATAACGAGGAGGTTCTTGGCTGGAGGTAAGAAGCTGTGCACTTTGGTATACAGTGGAAAGTCAATGGTGATGCAATGGTAGACAAACCTAAAATTATGCAAATGCTTTAGTTTTTGAATTTGGAAATAATAATCCTTTTTTAGCACTTGATAGGATAAATCCAGAGTTGGCCAGATGAGAGTTTGTTTCCCATCAACCATGCACGACATTAGTATCCGGAATGTTTTCAGGAAAGCATAAAAGTACTTGTTGCTAATTGAGAGAGTGAGGATATCGTCGCCAGAGAGGTAGTCTACAAACCCGAATTGTAGCTCCAAAGGTAGCGATTGCAATTGCATTGTAAACCAGGCCATTTACGAGGATTTAAATATACTAGTGGCTTCTCTAATTGCTTTTCCATTCATTTACCGTATGGTAGATTGCACTTGGCCACCATTTGACACCTGTCATGGGAACTGCATTATTTTGGGTTCCGCATTGTGAAAGAAATTATTTTTAATTCCACAGACCTTGTAATTCGTCAACGCAGGCTAGTAAATCTGTAGCTGAAGCGCTCAATGGTGGATCCAAAATTATCTCAAACTGTAATCTGCAACAAATCGCTTCTTTAATTCTGTAATTCGTTTCTCAGATCAAAGATTGTGTTTGTCATAGCAGTCTAATTTGAGAGAAGCATCAAGACAATTCAAACGCAAGCTGGTATCTGGATTCCGCTTGGAGTCCAATTGGAATGGTGACTGGGATGCTATGTGGATTGACGAATTAAGTGTCTTTGAAAATTTCCATAATTTTTGTAAATGATCTTGGGAGTGCTTTTCGTTTCCTATTCTTCAAGGGGTCATCAACTAGTGTTTGCTTATCCAGAACAGAACGACGATAATTTCCTTGGATTTGATCATGGTTTCCTTGCTGGTAACTCCAACTTAACTCTGATATGCTTTCACCCAAAGTCGCACTCTGTGACAAGCAATTCCACATGCGCGTAAATAAAATAGACTTTGTAGGCCATCCTACGCTGTTGAATGTGGATAGACCTGGAACTGGACTAATTTACTCTCGCAAAGTGCAGAAATCTATCCTGAAAACAACCAAATTATCACCACTGACAATGTTCCACCTGGTATTTGCACTTACAAATGTTGGCAAAAGCGATATAGACTTGATTTACGAACATATCATACTCAAATTGACGATGGGGTTCAAATACGAGCAATTGCGAAGAGGGTACATTAGAAAGGAAACCGAGTTGATTCTCAACTTGAAAGATGAAAAGGAAAAGAAAACAATGCTGGAGATCAATAGCGACATATTGGACAAAAGCTGTCTTGCAAAGACGCTGACTAATGTATACCAGAGTATCCTGGACAAGCAAGCATCTCATTTCAAAATCAACAAATCAGTATCAATATCAATTCAAGGAGATTTGAAAAACTTTACAGATTTAAACACGCCTACCATCCGGCCATACCATGGGATTTTGCTTTTAAATGATCCCGAACATATACTGATGACTTTACCAAAAGATAGCTCGCCTTTATTAATATCCCTGGTCCAAACCGTCACCCCAACAACCAACTTTGAACAGCTGCAATCAATATTAAATTGCTCATTATCCCAATTGTACAAACACGCTGCCCATCTCCATTATTGGAACCAAGCAAGAATAATCCAAATTATATCCACAAAAAACTTTTATGTGCTGTCTGAATCGGCTAGTTATGACAAGATTCAGGATTTAAAGATGGAGTTTAGTAACAGGTTTGCTCCATTAGATCTGACAAGCTTATTGAATAGAATTTCAATACCCAGGCACTACAATTCTATTATCCAAAACAAGGATCTACGGCATTTGTACCTTGAAGCAATTACATTTCTACTGAGGCACTCACTAATAGTACAATTACACATGTACTTGCTTTTGATAATCCCAGAAAACATTGTTCAAAAAGTAGATCCGACTCAAAACAAGCAAGTGATTATCGCTGATCCATCAAACCCAACGTTATTTGAAAGTGAGCTTGTAAATCAGTTTATCAAAGAGCAGCATAACCCACAAATCAAGAATTTGTTGAGTAGGCTAATTCCGTACATGAATGGAAAGTTCCATTTGGATGAAATTACGTTTCAAGAAAATTTGACTAGGAAAGAGCTTAAGCTTGTTCTTGGGCACTATCGCGATGAAATTGTTACCACTCTTCATCAATAAATCCTTTCCGGCATTTTGCTCTATATTGCTTTGCAGGTAGTTAGTGTCTTCAATCCCTGAGCGTTCCACTAAAAAGACTGCCAATCTTGTCTGTGACTGTAATCTGTCGGAGATAGCAAATATTAATGGCAAAGCTGCTTTTGTAAACCTAGTTCTTACTATCGGCAAAGAACTGATAAGGCAATCTGTTTTTTCAATTGCGGTTAAATTACACAGTTAAATATTACCAGAATCAGGAAATTAAATGCGGACGGGTGTGCCATATCTGCAACGAGAGCTACTTTATCAAATTTCCAACAAAGCACTAGGCGAGACACCTTGATCCGGAAAAGCCCGACTTAATCACCTTCATCCATGTGATTGATTTGCAACTCATTTTCACGAGCGGGAAAAATTAAAAATCTCGACACAAAAAATTCAAAAAAAATTTACCTTCATCAACTACAAATGTACAAGAGAATTTTAACCAACTCTACAAAATCTGTAATTAATTCCTCATCGTAGCTCAATGCGCGCTTCTATTCTGCAAAGCCACAGGTATTTTTTCCTAATCCAGAACCTCAAAGACCGTCTAGCAGAAATTATCCCTGCCAAACAAGCAGAAATTAAGGAAGTAAAAGCTAAATACGGTAACAAAGTATTGGGTGAAACTACTGTTGACATGGTACTATTTAATTAATTATAGGCATACGGTGGTATGCGTGGAATCAAAGGTATGATTTGGGAAACCTCTGTATTGGATGCAGACGAAGTAATTCATTGATTAAATATAGGGTATTCGTTTCCGTGGATATACCATTCCTGAATGCCAAAAATTATTGCCATCTGCCGAAGATGGTGAAGAACCATTGCCAGAAGGCTTATTCTGGCTGTTGGTAACTGGAGAAGTCCCAACCAAAGAACAAGTTAAACAATTATCCGCTGACTGGGCCGCCCGTTCCGCCATCCCTGACTATGTTGAAGATATTTTAGATAGATGCCCAAATACTCTTCACCCAATGTCCCAATTCAGTTTGGCGGTTTTAGCTCTTCAACATGAAAGCAGTTTCGCAAAGGCTTATGCCAAGGGTGTTTCAAAGACACAATACTGGGATTACACTTATGAAGATGCCAACGATTTGATTGCTAAACTACCTTTAATTGCAGCCAGAATTTACAAAAATGTATTCAAAGATGGAAAGCTTGGAAACATTGATCCTAAACTCGATTACTCTGCAAACTTTTCTCACTTGCTGGGATACTCTGACCCTAAATTCGTTGATTTGATGCGTCTTTACTTGACCATCCACTCTGACCACGAAGGTGGTAACGTCAGGTAAATGGTTTTAATATTAGTGCTCATGCTACCCACTTGGTCGGCTCTGCTCTTTCTGACCCATACTTGTCCTTCTCTGCTGGACTTAATGGGCTTGCTGGGCCACTCCATGGTCTTGCCAACCAAGAAGTGTTAAGATGGACGCTTAAGATGAAGGATGAAATCGGTCTTGGTGCATCTGACGAGGCTATCCGTGAATATATCTGGAAGACTTTGAAGGGCGGACAGGTTGTTCCTGGATTCGGCCACGCAGTTTTGAGAAAGACTGATCCACGTTACACATGCCAGCGTGAATTTGCACTTAAACATTTACCAACCGACCCAATGTTCAAACTAGTTTCGCAACTATACAACATCGTACCAGGAGTATTGACTGAACACGGAAAGACCAAGAACCCATGGCCAAATGTCGATGCCCACTCTGGTGTGTTATTGCAACATTACGGATTTGTCGAACAAGATTACTACACTGTATTGTTTGGTGTTTCCCGTGCTCTTGGTGTTATGGCTGGATTAATCTGGGACCGTGCACTTGGCATGCCATTAGAAAGACCAAAGTCTTTAAGCACAAAATCTATTATCAAAATGTTTGAAAAAAAGTAAATTTCTGGACTATTTTATCTTTCAATAAAGCTCTTAAATGTTGATTCAATCAGAATATTACGGCTGATGGTTTGCTGTTGTAAAGCAGCAATGCCAGCCTCAAGACATTGACGTTAAATATGATATTTATTATTTACCAAAACGCGCACCATCCAATATAGCACTGGCATAGGTTTTCAATAGAAGTTGCTTGCAAAATCAGCCGCTGCACCTGTAGTTGGACATCCAAAGTAGTGTTCTTGAAGTCACGACCAGTGAGTTTGTTGCTGACCCTATTTATGACCGTCAATGCTCTGGTATTCAATGCTTCTGGTTTCAATTGGACTTCGTCTAATATTAAACTCACTTACCTCCAGAAATAATTTCGTTTTCGTTTCTTTGTTTGCGTCCCTTATGGCCTTCTGTAAGTAGGTCAGAATCCAGTTTGACTGACCGAGATCCTCTTCCATCTTGACGAGGACTCACATTTTGAGAGGAAAACAATCTCCAGTTGATAAGAGGATCGTGGACGAATGCTTCCAACACCGCCATCAAACTGTCCTTGTTTTCTCGAAGTACACGCATAACATTTTCACAGGTAATTCTAAAGTTTCCTTCGATACCACTGATCTCCATTGCGTTAATCAGCATCCTCGTCAATCTAAACGGAATCCTTTCTGGGAACTTGTCTCTGTGCATTGCTACTTCGAAACAATCTCCAAAATCGATGTGGATTACCTTTCCAGTGAATCTGTTGACCATCAAATTGGAAGGATGTCTGTCTCCTAAACCTAAAATATATCCAACCATAGACATTGAAGCGAGCGATCTGGTATAATTTGTTCGGCGGTCCAACCACACTTCAGAATTTTTGGATTTCAACCACAGCACCTTGTACAAATCTCTTCCAGTAGTGTTCTCCAGAGCGTATTCAAACACCTCCACCTTTTGCAATAGTGTCAAATTATCATAATCAGGCGCCATTTGAAGCATTAAACGGTGCTCAATGTTCAATAGAATTCTTCTACTCTCTCTGTAATCTCTAATCAGGTTATGCAGGGTATCGCAATCAGGCACCCAGCCAATCAACCCAGAGTTTGGTGAAAGTGGGATAACTGGGTACCCGTGGATATTCAAGTGTCTCTTGAATGTTTCAGGATCGTTGTTGAGTAAAGTATTGACCAGTCCGAATAACTGCATCACACGTTCGTCTTGTCTTAAATCTTCATGCCCCTTCAGTAAGAATTTGTATTCTACGCCATCGCTCCCTTTGATATTTAATCTTCTTGGTCTCTGTTTTGAAGTCATAACACTAAGGGTTGGCACGAATGACTGAATTTTGATTACTTCTGCACCGCTCTTGTATGTGCCTGGCATCGCTAAATCCAAATCGCGCACTGCCAAAAGTTTTGGTGAAACATACTGTAACTCAAGAGTAGTAAGCTGCGGTAATTGCTTTTGAATCCTCCTGAAAACCTGGTAATACAAGTCCCACGCCTGATTCAAGTCGTCAATATTTCCTGTTCTTTGATAGTTTCTGCACCAGTCAAGTGCATCAGCTAAATCACGCCCGTAAGTCTGATTGAAGGATACTTCGCGCAGAGTTTCAGGTCCCTGGAATTAATGCAACTTACTCTTTCTAACATTTGATGCAGCGGTTCCAAGGTAGCATACATCCCTTCAATATTCTGGTCGGTAAAGTACAGCTTTGAAGCCTCTTCCAAACCTTCATGCCACATTTCTTGCCAAAGTATGGCGACTCGGATTAGTTCCTGGCTGACAAGCAAGGCTTGAACTACCAGGTTGGCACTGTGCATTCTCATCTTGTCCAAAATGGCCAGTGCAGCTTTCTTTCTGGATACTGATTGGGACTTTGAAGCCACGGTAAGAGAATAGACGAGAGCTTGTGGATGTTCTTTTCCAACGTCAGCTAACAGCTGGTGGATTAGTCTTCGGACCAAAGGACTTGGTGCGTGAATTCTTGCAATTAACTGCGGAATAACTTCCAGCCAAGTATCAATGCTAACGGCAGTAAACCCCTCGGAAATTGCCATATTCACATCCTGCTGATACCCGTATTTAAACCACAGAGTAAGCAAACGCAGTGTATCTTGGAGAGAGCTGGACTTTGACAGCGCGATGGATCTAAAAAAGCCTTGGACGGAGGGTACAACATGTCCAATTATGATATTCGTAGGCATGTTTTCATGTATCTTTTCATGGTACGAAACAACTTCGAAATTTGCAAAAGCCCAGGCATGCCATGCTTTGTACCAATTGCGATCATAATGTGTAGCTGCGAGGTAAGATCTTAGCGTTTCTGGCAAAACTCCCTCTTCCTTGGAATCGTCTTTGAGTGCATTTTGCCATTCACCAATCTTCAAATAGCATCGGGCCAATAATTGTATCATTGCCAATTTGCCTGGATCGATATTTTTGTTTTCTACATACAAATTGACATCGTTAAGTGAGTGGATTCCAAGCTTTTCCACGAGATCTTGTGTGAATATTCGCATTTGGGTAATTGCTCTGGGGTGATTTCCTGAAGTCCATAAATGCTTCAAGCATGCATAAACAACTTGCGGAGCGTTATTCTGCAAGTCCTAAATAAACAAACCACTCACCAAGCTGGCAAAATCTTGTAGTGTGCCTTCCCTCAGCAGCGCATTCAATGTTTTGTAGGACAGAGACAGCCTACCTCCTTTTCTACAAAGGTTGGCAAATTTGATCCAAATCTCCATATCTTCCTTTGGGGAAACAACCAAACTTCTGACTTTGAGAATTCTCTGCCAAACGTCAACCGTCTTTATGCATCCTTTGATTCTCTTTACCCAGGTATTTCTTATGAAAGCTTGCGATTTCGGATTGTCATGCAGTTGCTTGTACTTGATAATCTCTTCAAGCTCGCCCAGCATTTGAATACGCACAACAATGCTAGATTAACTATTGATTACTTGTAAGCGCGGTTATAACTTTCCCCAACCAACGCTGTCAACTCTGTATCAAGTAAATCTCGAGTCTTTTCGATAAAGTGCGTGGCTTCAGGATATAAATTACGATGGAGGGCAAGGATAGCCTTGAAAAATGCTCCATCTGGAGATTCGTCTTTCATCATCTTGATATAGTCGTCCATATCATCCCATTCCCCCATTCCCCATGCTGCAGCGGCGGCCAGCGGTGCAATTGCTTTTTTCACTTCTGTATTTGCATTTCCCCATTTTTCATGAGCAAGCTGGAACAGAGAATCCCACTCACCAAGATTGTGCAAACAGCGCATTCGTCCTAGAGTCGCATCTAAAGAATTTGGATCTTCAAGTTGTTTCTTTTCATAAGCCAATAGACCATCTTCCCATCTCTGCAATTTTTCATACCAAGACTCTTTCAATTCAACATCTGCAATTGTCAAGACTCCGATTGCTGAATCTGGTTGCTGCAGTTGGTTGTTAATGCTGATGAGCGATTCGATGGTATTTGGCAGTGGCTCAGTAATGAACTCAATTTCTTTGTAGTGCAAAGCCTTTGCAAACGCATGGCATCTAGTTGCATACAATCCGAGCGTACTGATATGAATTGGAAGCGCTTTATCATCGTGCTCCATAAATTCTGCAAGATTGAGCAATGTTTGAAGGATTTCCGGCGGGATGTTTGGCGCCGTGAGTGCAGTTTCCAAAGCGCGAACAAGTTCGTCTTGGAATTGATCATATAGTTCGCCCCAACAAGATAAGAACGCAGCATTAAACAGTTCTCTGGACAATGTCGGATATGCACTAGCAAGAGTTGCACAAGCACGGAGAGCGTGCGACGGCGATTCCTTAAGCAGCTCGACACTGAATCGTCGTATCCATTCTTGCCATTCATCTTTGTTTGCCCTCTGTGAAGCTTCCCATGCTTTCTTGAGTTGATTTTGGTTGACTGGCAGTTTCTTTGTCGACACCTCCATGTGCGATTCGCTGGATTGATCGACTAGTCTGTCATCCTTGTCATTAAAAATTAACGGAAGCGGCTCGTTTGCAAGTATTTTGGAAATAACAAGATCAAATTGAGAGTGCTGGATTTGGTTGCGGATCATTGCCTTCTTGATTGTTGTAGTGTAGACCAGGAATTCATTTTTCATCTGATAAGCAATTCGAGCCAGAGTGTCCATTGCAGCAGCCCTAATTTCGATACTTTGTGAACTAAGGGAACGAACAATTGGATGGATAATCCTAGAAGATTGATCACGGATGTTGATTGTACGTGATAGTTGACCCAAAAGCTGGATTGCTGAACGTTTCAAATTCACAGGATTTTCGGGAGATTCAAACACTTTGACAACCGCCGGAATTACAAGGTGCAAATATTCCTCCAAATTCTGTCCAAATATCAACAAAGCATTCAGTAAGCGCTGTGAAGGTTGCTGTTTTTCTGTGGAATCATTTTCAAAAATGAGCAGCATTTGCGGCAGCAGTGTTGGCAGATACACTTTAAACTCACTTTCCAAAGCAATTGCTATTGACTCGACTAATGATAGAGCAGTAGTTTGGATATTTGCCGATAGCCTCCAGTGATCTTGGATCAAAGTTATGATATCGGGGATGTAGTTTCTAATATGCTGACGTACAATTGTTACCAGCAGCCCCAATTGTTGAAAGTAAAACTCTAGCATTCCCTGTGGGCAAGATTTCATCATCGAAATCAGCGAAGGAATAATTTGGTGCAAGAATGGCACACATTTCAAACCAAGCGTTTTGAAAATGTACATAACAGCGGTAATTACGGCAGAGTGATGGATATTCAACGAGGGATCTCGCAGAATCTTCATCAAGGCTCGTATTGCCACTGCTGGATAATAATCGTCAGAAGACGGTCCAACAAATAAGATGTTTGACATGCCATCTCCAGGTTCAGACGATTCAATTTCTGAAATTGCGGCTATTTTGTGTCTGTGAGGGTCCAAAGCACCCAAAACACCCATTACACGCATAGTTTCTCTTCTGATGGGATGTGCCTGTTCCGTACGCAAAATAGTAATCAAAGATCCCAGCAAGTTTGGATACTTGATGTATGGTTCAACAACGTATCCTGTATTGCTTGCCAAGTGGGATAGAGTCTTGAGTGCAGCTTCCCGTTTGCTGGCCGAACTTTGGTCTTGAAGTGTGTCAATAATAACCTGCATTAAATCGTCCAGGTAGTTGGCTAAATCTTGACAACCAACATGTGCTAATTCACCGATAGCTGCAAGCACTTTGGACGCTACACCAGCACTCGAGTCTTTTGCTTTCGGCAAGAGAACTTTGAGGACAGACTCTACATATGGCTCAACGAGCTTTGGTGTTGACGAAATCAGCAAACCGATTAATTTGGCTGATTCTTCACGCTGACGGCTATATTAGCCAAAGTTACCTTATTCCAGAGTATTCCAATTCTGCCAACAATTTGATCAACAGCTTACGCAGCGAAGGCATAATATATGCTGGGTTGAAAGTCGAAAGCCTTCCGATTATCCCCATGGCAACTTCTCGGATAGCAAAGGTCTCGTCATTTAGTGCCATGAATAATGTTCTGACATGGTCAGCTTGCGCCAAATGATGATCAAAGTTCTTGTCCAGCGACATTAGAACTGTTTGTCTAATTGTGGGGTCTTGATCTGAAATTCCAATGCTAAGTAGTCTTTCAAGAATATCTGATACAATTTGCAACGCATGGTTATTGCTCTGAAAACAAGATGGATCCTGCGCCAATAACTTGCTCGTTGTCAATACTGCCGATTTCCTAATCACTGGATTGTCATCATCCAAGTATACGATGGCACACTCTCTTACTAATTCATGTAATGCCAGCCCTTTGAAATCAAAAGTCCCGAGAGTCTGAATGGCTAAAATAATAAGTTCGTCATCTCTTCCGTCCAACTATAGTTAATAACACTTGCCTGCAAATCTTTGGTAACGAAAGAAACGTTTAGCTGCTTTACTCTAGTTGGAGCGCCTGGGTGAGAAAATGGTCTGGAGCATAGTATAATTGATAGGATGTTTAGTAATCGTTCTTGAATTGTAGATAGCAATTGTGGAATATTTGTAGACAAATCTACCAGAGCTTTTTGCAGAGACTCGGTTAATCCGCCGGCAAACATATGGTCCAGCAATTCATGCATGTACTTTGTAAGCGATGGCCCAACAGCCACAGCAAGCATACTAATACACTGATACGTTGGAACCTCGTTGTGCGCTCTGTTCTTTCCTTTTGCAATCAATGACTCTTTGATATTGGACAAAATAGCATCCAAGTATGGCGCAATTGGAGATCCAACAACAATAGCTACTTTGCCAATTGATATGAAAGCTACATTAATGCAGGATACCAGTCGAACGCTCCTTTTCTTTTTTCAGCTGCGATAGCAAATAAGACATGCTTGGCGACAGGTAATTGGATATGAATTGTTCGGGGCTGAATTTGGCTAAATCTGGAATCATCAGCATCACAGTCTTTCGAATAAGTTGCTCACGATGTTCCTTGTATCGCAGCACTATTTCAGCGACCTCTACATATCTCCCATCAAAGAAACTTGTAGTTTGATTCAACAGCTCTCTGAGAGCCAATAAAGATCCATGGATAGCATCAGAGTTTGACAGCTTGAATCCTTTTTGTATTTCATCAAAAATTTTCCTGTACCACTGTCTCTTTAAGCTATTTTCTCGCACTTGTGAGAGAGACAGCATTGCCGAGAGCGACTCTGCCGCACCATCTCTAATCGCAACTTTGGGATCGCGTAATCCAATCCATAGTAAATCCAGCATCTGGGGAATGTAGGGATAGATTAATGTAGGTGCATTTATGGTTAGTTCAGTTAACACTAGGACTGCTGAATACCGTCGCGATTCGTTTCTGTCTCCAGTAACTTGTTAGCATAAAAATACCTTGCAGCCATTCCAAAGCTCTTTTTACCTCAAATTCCACAAACTCTGTTGTTAAAGTGGATGCTGAAGTTGCCAAGTGACCTGAATCAGCTAAACAGTACCGAGAGCTTTGGCAGCTAATATGGTTATGTGCGGCTCAACGCCAGGCAATAAGCTTCTTAAATAATTCGCAAATCGAGTAACTTTGGTTGTGTTCTCTTCCCCTGAATCCAAATCAATAAGTTTATCTGGTAAAAATAAAACTACCAATAGCCAATATCCCGCCGACTTTATCGTTCAAATCCGGAGAATGAACAAGCTCAAATATCCGCTTGTTGATGTCATTGCTGAATTTTGTGAAGTATTCCACTGAGACTTCGCGTGCTGTTGAAGCTACCTATTGTTAGCTTTTGATTACGAAATCTTTCAGTTCATTCCCTGCTCTTATTCGTATATCTTCATTTTTGTTTCGCAGATCCTGGATGATTCTATTCGCTTCTGCCGTATGCGAAGGTAGTGTTGACATTGGATTGTCCAAGTCAGTGGCAAAAAAATCAGAACGAGGCTGGTTAACTGCAGTAAAAAGCATACATTTATTCGGCCAAGATTAGTAAATGCTTTGCTAGTAGTCAATAGCAAAGTTGGAATATAGTCTCATTGGGTTTCGAGGATAAACCATGATACGACACACTATGGGAGCAGAATAGTGCAATCGACATAGAAAGCAGCGTATTGCAATAAACATCTCAGCAGGGTGGGATATATTTGTTTCAACTTTAGTGATCTTTTTCCAAATCAAAAATGGCAGAAAGAAAAGTCCTCAACAAATATATCCCACCCAGCTACAACCCAAACGTGCAGCTACGATCCGGAGGCAGTAGAAGAGCAAAAGTCCGATTAATGGCACCATTTTCAATGCAATGTAACACATGCGGAGAGTATATATACAAAGGAAAGAAATTCAACGCAAAGAAAGAAAAGGCGCTTGGAGAAGATTACTTGGGAATTGTTATTTACAGATTTAAAATTGCATGTCCATGCTGTGCCGCAGAAATTACTTTTAAAACCGATCCAAAGAATACAGATTATGTAGCAGAAAGAGGAGCTCAACGTAACTTTGAACCATGGAGAGATGAAACTAGATCGCACCAGGAAGTGAAAGCAGACAAACTAAAGGAAGAGGAAGATAACCCAATGAAAGCACTGGAAAATCGAACAGCTGAAAGTAAACGAGAAATGGATATTTTGGACGCACTTGATGAAATAAGAACTAAAAATGCAAAGCTGGATCGAGCAGATTTTGATGAAGCATTAAACAGAATTCACGAGAAGGAAACCCCAGAAGAAATTGAAGAAAAGGATTATGATAAAGAGGATGAGGAGATTGCCAGACAAGTGTTTCATGATGTAGATGGTGAAAAAGTGCGTAGGCTGGTTGACGAACCTTTTAAGAAACCTGAACCTAGACCTGTTGATCTGGGCAAAAGGAAGGTGTCTGCAGTTAATTTGGGGATTAAACGAAAGGCAGCTAAAGTAGTTAAAGCGACTAAATCGCTGGTAGTGGATTATGGCTCTGATTCTGATTAATAAACTCTATATTCCAAGCTTTTAAAGTGCCAGCTGATCATTTGTCCCTTGATATAGCTGAATTCAAAATGAGATTTATTTGGCTTTTTGCAAGAGTAAATCAATCATTCCCACAACTTCCATCCCGCCTTCACTCCCTTGATCATCAAACAAAACAGTATCGCCTTTACATAGCTTGACATGCACTGCAACATCAAGTGATTCTTCGACAAGTGGAACCATTCCTGATCGGTCAGCAGCAGGGCCAGGAAGAGGAACACCACTGCCCAAAGCCCGTTCAGTCTTTACAAACAAACTCAAATCACCTTGAATAACGTGCAATTCCATTATTTGCTTGTCCGTAAAAGTAAATTCCAACGACTTGATCTTGCCAAACTTGTACAGCGAAAGATTGTATGTTTGTTTTGTTGTTGAATCGTATAGGATAATCAGGAACCCAGAGAAACTGAATTTGGATACTATTTTGTCACCGTGCGGTAGTTTTGACACTATTTTGCTTGCTATACCGCAGTCAGATAGCATTGGCACGTTAGCTACAGACACCAGTAAGCAAGAGCCTTTTGATTTTTGGAAACAGTTTGTGTGTACCCATATCCAGCTCTTTGGGAAATTGAATCCGTGATCCTTTTCAATGTATCCTTCTCCATCCAAAATAATCGAATCTGTTTCTGTTTCTGTGATAAAATCTACTTTTCCCTTTAGTGTGTGATGCAGTGATACTATACCATGGTAGCATTCCAATAGAGGCAAGTATCCGAATGGCCCCATTACTGATGGCACCATGTGGGAAGTGGGAAATCTGACGGTGTTTTCAAATTCACACTCGCCTTTAACTGCAAAATGAATCCGTTCGTATTTCGCTTGTTCAATCACTAATTCCGGAAACAAGATCTTTCTCTCGGATACAACTTTATCAAGGAACAGTGTTTCTTCCTTGCTTGTTGGAAATTTCAAATCTTTAGGATCCAAATCCACACTAAACCCTGATTCAGTAAACACACTGTTCTTGATTTTGATCTTGTACCCAAATTCCTTTTTGTTTTCATATTCCAAATCTTCAGGAGGATAGGTATAGTACAGACATTGGGTGGTTTTAGGATTGCGGAAAGCCATTACGAACGCATGAGGAAATGTTACTGATTTCAGCTGTGATTCTTGGTTTGGGTAAGGAAGGAAAATACCCACAATGAATATTACAGAACTGGGTTAGTAACAGGTACCCTTTGGAGTGTGTTTGTTTGTAGTACCATCCTTCAAAATATGGTCCTGATACTTTGTTTCCATGGTATTGCTCTGAATGGTGAATGAGTCTCAAGTTGTTGAGTGCAAGCATTTTCAAAAAAGTTAAACTTGGGCTTTGCAAGAATATCCCATAAAAATACCGCCAATAGAATCTCTAAATCACAACTAGCAACCCGAATGTAGAAATATTTACGTTTATTATTATGTTGAAGAACACAATTAGGAAGATTGGTATTTGGTGACGGCTTTGGTTCCTTCAGATACAGCGTGCTTGGCCAATTCTCCAGGG